>JAIFHC010000220.1:0-50000 GCA_021229015.1 Solen grandis | reverse complement strand
CAACAACAGAAACACATTTGCTCTTTTCATCAGGTATGCAAACCACAAAATGTTATGTCGTAAGCCAGTGATATACGAGTGCGTGGTTTAAGCCAGGGGCCGTATCATCTCTCTTCTTTTTTGAAATCCTACACGAAACCTCAGGTGCACTACTTAACATTAAGATGAATGAATCCGGTGTCTGATGAGTTACATCTATCTAAGACTAAATATCAGCAGTTATATATTTTAACAAATTAGGGATCGAATGTCTGGTCTAATGAAATCCGAAACGAAAACCCAGGTGCAAAAACCGCACATTTAAGGGATTATAACTATTCAATCTATGATTAATCATTTTGGTTAAACGGATGAACGAAGAACACAAACATGTACACTGTCAGACTAACGAGCGCACACGTGCACATATGTCGCCACCCCCTTCCCCACGTCGTCGGAAATCCCAGGTTCGCTCAATACGCTTTGCTTCTCAATTGACCGTAGGATATCTGGTTTGCAGAACTTCGTGCTCATGAATTATTAAGTAGGCATTTCAATGGATCCGTGACAGAGACAGCAGGGATCATTTGACTAATGTAACGGCGCGGTATAATTAAGTTAAATTTTAAGGAAGAGTTTTTCAATACTATACGTTATTTCGTTGGTCAGCAAGTAGCTGATTAATATTCATGAAAACGAAGTTTTTCCAGCCAAATATCCCACGGTATATACAGAAGTGATAACGGAATATATACATGGGTTTTCGACGATGCCTCCCATTAAAATAAATAAACAACAAGTTTCTACGTTTTCTTGATACTTAGTATAAAGTCTGCTGATCCTTGGCAGATTTGATTTGATTCATAATGATTCGAGTGTCAGGACCCTGATTCCATTCATTAGCTTCATAGCTAAAGAGCCATGAATTTACTTCAGTACATGTGAACTTAAGCTGTCGATAACGTGTAGAAAGCTGACATGGTTTTTGATCATTTAAGATAATAGTATGTCTTTTTTTTTTTAAGTTAAAAAATCCTCTGAGGCGGACTTTTTGAGGGCTTTTAAACAAAACACTTGCAAAATACTTTTGGTAAATTATATACCTTGAAGTTTCTCATCGAAGATCTTTTTTTTTTTCTGGCAGGGTTAGAGATTGGGTTGTTGTTCTGTTAAATAAATATCCTGGGTATTTTGTTTACGCTTAACATGGATATTTCCAGCGCAAAATATTTGTAAAAGAAAAAGATGTACACATACTTTAACACAATGAAAATGTTTATGGTTATGATTAACCCTTTCCCTCATAGAGGAAACCATGAAAAGACCTATGCGAACAGCATAAAACTCGCAGGCTGATCAGGTTTTATGCTGTTCGCTGCTCCTCAGTGGTCTGGAAATGAGGACTTTATAATTAAATTTGGTAAGGTTTAACTGTGGATTTCTGCAGATCAGGCTTTATGTAGTGCCTATTGAGTGCGTCAAAATGAGTCTATATGAGGGAAAGGGTTAAAACGTCTACGTATGCCTCGTAAACGGGAGCCTGTGGATTTGCTTCCGGTCATGATATTACAATGTCATTCATAGTGAATGAGTGCGGTATTATGAAACTTTACTATGGTGTGATATTGCAGTGACGCAGCGTTAGATCGGTGTCATTAAGACAAAATCCCCTAAATGACTAGAATTCACCTGGCGGGAGGCTACTTATCTTTAATGTATTTGTTAAATTATACACATCCTTAATGCTTAATTTTCAATTTACATGGCATGTCTGTATTTTCAAATATATATATCAGAAGTTATATACTAGTATAATCAAGACTGTTAGTGCACCTTTAGCATTAAGAATGTTTTACATGGTAAAGGCAGTATGAGGAGTGTTGTACGAACACCTCAACCCTTTCCCTCATATAGAGTCATTTTGACCCTTTCCCTCATATAGACTCATTTTAACCCTTTCCCTCATATAGACTCATTTTGACCCTTTCCCTCATATAGACTCATTTTGACCCTTTCCCTCATATAGACTCATTTTGACGCACTCAGTAGGTACCACATAAAGCCTGATCTGCAGAAAACCACAGTTAAACCTTACCAAATTTAATTATAAAGTCCTCATTTCCAGACCACTGAGGAGCAGCGAACAGCATAAAACCTGATCAGCCTGCGAGTTACTCGCAGGCTGATCTGGTTTTATGATGTTCGCATAGGTCTTTTCATGGTGTCCTCTATGAGGGAAAGGGTTAAAGGAGTAAGCTGATGATTTTCAAAATGCAATATAATAATGGCCTTAGGATCTACATAATTCAAAATGAGATAATGAAATCAAATTTGATTACACCAGACATCGTTCTGAAGAAAAAAAAACCAACATAACAACAGCCAGTGCGTGCTGAATTGGCACTCATTATGTTCAGACGAAATCATTTCCAAGTTCATTTCTCAATTTAGTTAATAGTTGTAGAACATTCACTTTTTAGATTATTAGGAAATGGGTAGCCCGTCGTGAAAGTAGCGGGATGCCTGACAGAGAAGAATGAGGCAACGTGGAATATTGGGTCTCATGTATATAGCTACTTCTTGACGGTAAAATATCCTGCATTGTGTTATTTATTTATCTTCGTTTCACTGATATCCAGTCTATAATTAGTTAAACTCTGCGAGAAATCAATAGGAAATAAAGAAAAAATCAGACATCTAAATGTTTTCTCTAAATGTTAGAAGCAAGTAAAGACAAATCAGAATAAGCCTAACCACAAGTACAACTCTACGAAAAATGTCACGCCACACCTTAACAGATCAACTCAAAATTGTTCTGCTAAATTAGTTTTGAATCTATACATCAATTGCCACATGGGTGAATTTTCATGTCAATTTGGATATGTACATGTGTAGTTCGTTTAAGGTTTGATAGCAGATGATTGAATGATCTTTCACGACTTTCAATCAAACTTTCTTGAATACAAATGAACTATTACAAAAGGAAGATCATTTCTCTCAGTGCATAAAATGTTCAAAGAAAGCAATCTCCGTAGTCTGTCCAAGTCCTAAATCAATATTATTCACAGTTAAAATTAGACTGTCCATCTAGATACCATTTAACCCTTTCTCTCATATAGACTCATTTTGACGCACTCAATAGGTACCACATAAAGCCTGATCTGCAGAAAACCACAGTTAAACCTTACCAAATTTAGTTACAAAATCCTCATTTCCAGACCATTGAGGAGCTACTCGCATGCTGATCTGGTTTTATGCTGTTCGCATAGATCTTTTCATGGTGTCCTCTATGAGGGAAAGGGTTAAAAAAGTTAACATATTTTGTATATCAGATGACGTAATTTAGTAAATGAAATTTAAATTTTTTAAAATAACTTTAATTTTGTGGCCATCTTGCATCTCAGTCAATCTAAATAATTTGTTTGTTTGTTTATTGGATTTAACGTCCCACCGACAGTATTCTAGTTTTTTGGAAACGATGTCTTTTTCAGACAGATAAAGTGCTGCCACACTTCAGTATCACGCCGTAGACATGTAGCATGATACCACACCCAGTCACATTATCCTGACACCGGGCCAACCAGTCCTGCAACTACCTTTATATGCTGTGCGCCAAGCAAGGGAGCTAGACTAGTACTATTTTTACGACTTTGGTATGTCGCGGTCTCATAAAGCTTAGATAGACATGATGTATCCCCTCTCAGACAGAGCAGATAAAGACATGCCAGTTTAAAAGGAATGATTTTTTTTTACAAGAAATATGACGAAACTACACAACAAGTAAGTCTTTTATCATTTCAAAACAACGGGAACAGCTACCTACGGTATGTCCTTGAGGTATCCCAATTCTTCCAAATAAAGTTTCATTTCGGAATGTAACAGGATACATAGATATGTTTTATCTCTTGTTTCAGTGTTTAATGAACACGCCAAACTTATTCTATATCATGTCTCAAATTATCAATTAATTATCGTAGTGATTATATCGTTAGGACTGGCATGATTATGGAGGTGTTTTTGCAAGTTTACCTTGTGTTTCGGTCAATTTTCATCATCATTTTTGTCACGACTGGACGAATCCGTTCCGTAAGAATACATTAAAAGTAACC
This sequence comes from Solen grandis, assembly GCA_021229015.1. Lineage (NCBI taxonomy): Eukaryota > Metazoa > Mollusca > Bivalvia > Adapedonta > Solenidae > Solen > Solen grandis. Next base: position 45,912 of record JAIFHC010000220.1, on the reverse strand, counting down.
ACAGGAACTAGTGGTTTAAATCAAGCAGTAAACTAGACTATATCAAAAGCCTTTGTTTTACTGAGTAGAAATCTGATTCAGTTATGAGTATTTTAAATACTTAATATTTGCATGTATATGGCTTTCACGAGCTGAGCTTGATTAACCTGCACACTATACATGAGTGCGCGATTGCAGTATATATGTCTTGTAACATGGGAAGATATAGGAAGGAGGCGGTACTACGGTCTCGTGACTTTTTTATGCAGATGATCCCAAATATAGAGCGCCGTGGCTATCAAAGAGAAACCCCGTGAAAATGACCAATCAGTGAAAGGAAAATTTCTCTGTACCAATCAAATAACTCTTTCCAAACAAACCCTCACATTCGTCGCCTTCTGTACAGTTGCGCAAATTTGAAGGATGTACTGAATTAATTTCGCGTTTGACCTTGGATCTGAAATAATTCAGTGAAACCAAATCGGTCAGTTTCTAATATTTGGAGAACATCATTAGTGATGTGCTTTGAAGGGTTTCCAGGGTGTTTGGAAATCCTTTACGTCAAACAAAGAATTATTAGGGCCTGTGAGCGAGGCACAATTATTTGCTTCGAATGCTTCGAATGCGCTATATCCTATTAAAAAGTAAAGAAAAAATTAGCATAATCATTTTTCTTCTCCGAGTCGATGCAAAATTTACTGCTTGTGACAGCTTAAAATGACGTGACATACCACTTAGTATGGCAACTTTGCTAACATCTACTTCATTTTAATATTTTATGGCTAAATATAGAAAATAAGTAGATCTAATGGTCTGGAAAAAAAAAAAGAAAAAAGAAAAAAAAAAAAAAGTTGAGGAAAAACAATTGATTTGCACACTCTGCATAAGGATAAATACTGAGGACCACATACAGGAATCGTTTCGAGAATACAATTATTTTGAGTGGTCACAATACTGTGTAGATATTTGATAAACCAAAGTGTCCGCCATTATTGTGCGGTTATCTGGATACCTGCATGGTCCGCCATAACTGTGCGGTTATCTGGATAACTTCATGGTTTTTCACCAGTTAATGCATGGGCGTGGAAACTCCGCCCACTAAAATGTGTGCGGTATCCTGTTTAAACATGGTTACTTTTCTACGGAAACTACTAGGCCGTGTTACAAGTTTGATATACAGTAGAACCTCGTTCAAAATAAACACAAGGCACTGGATGCATTAATGTTTGATGATGATACCCAAGACACACGAGGAACTGGACCTATATTTTAAAACTGTACATATCACAATAAGAATGATTAAAATGTTATATACCAATATATCTGTCTAAGAATATTATGTTACCAATGATCATTTTCACACCAACGTTTGTTACGATTCTTTGATGCCCACGTCACACCTTGTACAGTATTTATAGACTCTCTCAAGTAACGAAACAACTCAATTAAATATAAAACATGTTTATATCGGTTGATGAGACAAGTCAAATGAAGCAAAAGAGTGCAGTATCCATGTGGCCTATTTTATCACGACGGTGACACTCGTGGTGTCACAGGAGCACATTGCTGATAAGTTTTAGTAGAGTGTATTTTACTAGTTGATTTATATTCTAGTATAGTTTACATTTCCAGTTTGGTGTATATTTCTAGTGATTTTATAGTTGAGTGTATACTTCTAGTGCAAATATTTTTCTAGTACAGTGTTTTTTTTTCCAGTTCAATATGTATATTGCTATTTGAGTGTATATTTCTACTTGGGTGTATATTTATAGTGCGTGTATATTTCTAGTTCAATATGTATTTCTAGTCGAGTGTATATTTCTTTTGAAAGTATATTTATAGCATATTGTATATTTTTAGTATTGTGTACATTTCCAGCTGAGTGTATATTTCTAGTTGTGTGTATTATTCTAGTGCGTGTATATTTCTAGTTCCGTGTATATTTCTAGTACGTGTATATTTCTAGTTCCGTGTATATTTCTAGTTGAGTGTATTATTCTAGTACGTGTATATTTCTACTTCCGTGTATATTTCTAGTACGTGTATATTTCTAGTACGTGTATATTTCTAGTTCCGTGTATATTTCTAGTAGTGTATATTTCTAGTGCGTGTATATTTCTAGTTCCGTGTATATTTCTAGTACGTGTATATTTCTCGTGCGTGTATATTTCTAGTTGCTTGCATATATCCTGTTGAGTGTAAATTTCATATCTACATTGTCACGCTCTTCAATAGCTACTAACTTCATTTTGAGGGCTATAACAACATTCCAACAATGTATCTCGTTATACATGCTAAGCAGAAATTTTACAAGGAAAAGATAACAAAAGTGAAATTATTATTTATCATTTTCTCTACTCATTAGCGAAGTATTATAGTATACGAGGTGTATACACATGTATATTTATTGTAAAACATCGTAATGAGGTTCCCAGCCCCTCTCGTTATCGGGATTGTCTTCAGGAAAAACGGTTCCAGGAGACAGGACCTGTGAAATGAATGTAGAGGGTCTAATTGAATCACATTAAAGTTGATGTATATTGCGTGATAGTCTTGCAGTCCGAGCAGTAAGCTGTATTTCCCCGGTTCCTGTGGGCAATGATAAGTCCAGGATGGAAACTACTCTCAGTTTAAGGCTCTTGCCGTTCTTCGAGCATTTTATTTACCTCGAACATCGCAATTATATTGTGCACTTTATCTTTTTTATGAATTAATTTTTTTTTTTTTTTTTTTTTTTTTTGAAAATTGAACATTGTTAATTCATAAGGTGACTCACAAGGAAAACGCTTGAATTTAAGAGACATTTTTTTTTCAAACACATATGTTATTCAAACTTAAGACAACTATTGTAAAAATGAAAACATTTAATTTTTCGCTAAGAAGTTCAGTTACATAGAGTATAAATTCATATCGTTGTAACCTTTAAACCTTTTTTTTTTATACAGATCTGGTTTTTATTATTTATGATATTAAGAGGAGTGTCTGTCTGTCTGTCTGTCTGTCTGTCTGTCTGTCTGTCTGTCTGTCTGTCTGTCTGTCTATGTATAAATATAATATGAGCGGCATGACACCACATTAAATGCAGAGCAAATGAACTATTATGAGAGAAGAAAGTTTGGATACTGATACCTACAAACCGAAACGTCATGGTTCCGTAAAATACCAACCATGGTGATCATTTGTCGTCTGCGTCTGGGGGCAACGAACTCGGGCTATTGGATTTACTTCCCGGCTATCACAGACAGCAAATGAAGCATTCCGTCAATGATTACAGGTAATGAAAAGGTCCAGTCATGGAGGGATTTGAGGACAAACAATTTGGTTTAGTGGTTTGGGTTTCTGTAGGACAAATTAATGTATTATCAGTTAATTTCTACTTTGATCATTTGCACGCGTCTTGTATGTTTTTTATCATTAAGTAGTACAAATAAAAAATGTGTTATAAGATCGATATAAATTTCCCTGTCATTACAACTGATTTCAGTAAGCAATTGTTTGAACAACGATGCATGCAACTGACAAGTATTTTTTTTCCCCGATTTTCCGAGGATCGACATCCGAGAGAAAAGGGGTTCGGCGCGGAAAGGGGCGAGGGAGGAGAGGGTGGGTGAGGCATAAAATAACTACATATAGTGATTTTATCCCCCCCCCCCCCTTTTCGGCCAAACCTCGTTATCTGAGAGCACGCAATCAAAATCTCGGTACAGTTTACATTGTTTAACACGAGGTTATAAGCGGTGCTAGGAATTGCGCAAATTAAATGAATCGACAGCAAGTGTATAAAAATCGTATTTACTGATAGGCATACGTTGTGTGTGGTATGATTTTAAAAAACCACAAACTTTTCAAATCTTATTTTTAATTACGTAAAATATACCGCAACTCAAAAACTAATACCGTAATATTTATATTTTTTTACAGAAAACATATGTTTTCAAACATTACAAAAATCAAGTTTTATTATATAACTTGGATTCCGTATTATAGCGTCGTGATATATTTATTACTGTTATTGTGTATGCTTTATTATTATTGTTGTTGTTTTGTTTTTGACATTGTAGAACAACGTAATCTCTAAAAAAAGGATAATAAAAACTAAAGACAATTGTAATACCATATAAATAGTGATATGCTGAGTTTGGGAAGGATCCTATTGAATAAAATATATCAAAATAAATGTCAAATTCGTTATACTATCTTATGTCCCGCTGATTGTTTGGAATTGAATTTAACTCAAATAAAACATTCTTTCACAAATAAACTAACTAGACGTAAATCTAGTTTCTGTCAAAACTGGATGATGCATTAAACTTTGTGTCTTATGTTCAAAGAGTTGGAAATAAATTGTTCTCGAAGTCCTTAAAACATGATTTTAAATCTGAAAAAAAAAAAAAAAAAAAAAAAAAAACTCGAAAGTGTTACGACAGACAGACATCTTTTATATGTAATTGGTGTCACACCACTATCAAAGTACTTCCGGGTCGTAGGGTGCTGAAGTAGTACCTAATGAAAAATGAAAGGGTGGACATCAAAGTCATATTTTCCCCAGAAAACACTGAATAACTGCAACACATTTAGCCTGTGTGGTGAGATACATGTATTTTTGACCAACAACTTGCATTTAATACTTGTATTAAGGGATTACTTTCCTACAGGATGTTGGGAGAGCTGCAGAGGTAATGCGGCTCAGAGGTCATGTTTGTTTTGGAAATTTTGACAGGTAGCCGGGAAATGTGAAATTTGTGAAACGCCAATTCCTTAATGATATATTTTTTTGTGCCTAAATCTGTTGATTTATGAATGGTCTACATGAAACTAGACCAGAAATATTCCAACGAACATTTGGAAAGTAGGAACAGGCCTCGAAAGTCGGCCAAGTTACTATAGATTACATAGGGACAAAAAGTAGTGGTGTGACACCAATTACAGGGCTACAACAGGCCCGGCTTCACCAGGGGAGGGGGATGGGGCACAGGTCACACGTGCCCCCCTCCATCCCCAGCTGGCTTGGTCATACAATTTTCTAGGCTATATTTCGGTGATATTGTCTTGAATTGGATTAATTTTTGTGCCCTGTAGTGGAAATCTTCATTGTGTGCCCCTTGTCCCTCACCCAGCCAGTCACCAGGCCCCTGCTGTTTAAGAGGCCACCTACTGATAAAGCACCCGCTAGCTGTCACAGGGCAACATCACAAATGACTGTGTCTGCCTTTAATCCGAATCAGTCAGACGCTTTCAGCTTTTTACTGTGTATATAACAATTAAGCGCCTGAATGTCACAGATGTAGATAAAAGCCCGACAAGTTGTGTTAATGTTTAAATTACCGGAATGTCTATTTTTTGTACTCTTGACGCATTTTTCTTAAATTTTGTATTAAAGAAAAATCTTGACACATTTTCCTTAAAATTACAATAAGCATTGCCCCCTCTCTTTCCTACAATTTCTAAGATTTACATGAGTATCTGTTAATGAAAAAAAGCAAATTTGAAACAACAAATGCATAAGAATAGTTTAATCCATGTATTTTAAATCTAATAAGAATATAAACCAATAAAGTTGCTGTTGTTTTTAAATAGAGCACAAAAATATAAATTTAATACTGCATTGTGCCAAGGAAATAATAACCTTATCAATTACTATCATTTATGTTTATTTTCTTTCCTTTTTCATTTTATTTCTTCATTTTTATAGGTATATTGAAATGAAATTTAAATATTACTAAGTTCTCTAGCTGGATTCGAACTCGCAAGCTAGCCTTGCAGCGTGCTGCATAAAATATTGTAGGTAGCACCATATAAAACATGGATGTGTGGAAAATAACATGACTTTGCACAGATATATGGTTACGTAAAAAAAAATACCAAAGCAATATTATTATATCACTCAAGGCTTAGATCCTTTGTCTTTAAGTTTCAAAATGTATTATCTAACCTAAAGGGAATCACACCCGAATGGTCACTATGGAGAATTGAAAAATAAGCAATATTGTTGTGTTGTATGCCTGTACGTACACCTCAATGCAAAAACTAAACAAAATTTACTGTCCCGTTTCATTTTTTTTTTCATTTTTATAATAAAAATAAAAATAAAAAATATTATGTAATATCCTCTTTACGAAAAATATTTTGCTATTAATTATAAACAAATAATAGCATTCGGCAAACAAACCCTGATTGTTTCAACTAAAAATACCTGAAATAAGTAATAAACTCTTGCCATACCAAACACATCTTTCACACTGGTCGTATGTTTTTTTTTATATTTTCTTTTGTTTTTGAAATTCAAAATAGGCCCTATCGCTAAAATCTACATAACTGAGAGACATATTTCAAAATTTACCCGAATTTTCTACGAAGTAGATCTATTTTGGTTGATCTTGCCAAATTAAAAATACCTTTACCGGGTGGTTTTGACTTTTTCTTTCAATATACCATGCACCATTTTTGTCATTAAATCTAGTACAATTTATCCAGTAGACACCTATACAAATTACAAAAATAAAACACATTATTTTTTTGTTTCTAAACCTGATCTGAGTGATACAGATACATGGGGAAAAGTTTTCAGGAATGTTCCTGAATATCAGGATTTTCAGACTGCCAAGTTACTTCTTATTCTATATAAAACCATATAAAAAATCAGGATTTTCATGGGTTTTTTAAACTTCCAACTTTTACCCATGTAGATATGATGATCAACAAGTAGAATAGAAAGAAAAAAGTATGACAACTACAGGAATTCGAACCCACAACCCCCAGTGTCAAGGCATTTGGTAGTACATTTGTAATTTTGCCTATCTATGGATGCGTGTGACTCTGGATCACGCCCTGTACATTATTTGATATACAACATACACGCATGCATATGATGTGTAACAATCATACATAGGATACAATACATTTCAAACAATTACAATACCACAGTACCACTATCACCATACCAATTTTATTTCTTTGTTTTGTTAATTCATATACACTATAGCCCTAATTTGTAGGTCGTTTTTTGTTAACACGAGTCTGTTGAAACTTGCTTCATCTTCTCGGGTAGTTTACTTTACTGTTTCTACCCGAGTACCTCTGTGTACTCGGGGTCTTCCTCCACCTGTAATTAGCTGGACGTCGCTATATGATTGAAATACTATCGCAGTGACGTTAAACCCCAAAACAACAACAACAACTTTACTGTACTCGTATATGACTTCATTTTGTGGCGATTTAAGTCCAATTTACCTTTAATCGAACAGTTTAAGAAGAGATATCAAATACGCGGTGGTACTTTTTACTGTTTTAACACATGAAATGCTTAATACTGAAAACAAATAGTCTACGTAATATGCTGATATTGGTGTTTTGATTAATGTTTCTCATCATGGTGTATATTAAAAAACGGAGGAACTGGCAATTAATCTTTCGCCGATATCTATATTTGAAAACAAAATCATTCAAAACGTTACTGTATATTACCATAAACCGTTTATTTATATTTTTTTTATTGATTTCCTTCAAAACATAAAATATTGGTATTTGTTTATACAATCAGTTATTGACAATACAGAAGGAAAAGAAAACATATAATGAACTGTTACGTCTGACAAGGAAGGATAGGACCCGTACTCGCAGATGAAGTCTTATGGCTCTCGGAGATTGAACGGGCGTGTCTAAACACGCGAATGCAAAGAAATATACAAGAGTTGATTCATGTCTTAATTCTGTCTTGCCAGATTATGATTTATTGGACGTTCACAAGAGAATAATACTTTTCTAGTACAAACGTCACAACGGCAACATACTGGTCACGAACAAGAATTGTATCTGATATCGACATCATGTGGTTATAGACGGGTTTTCTTTTCAGCACTACACTATCATTCTAAATGGAGCTTTCTTGCGTGAATATTGATACATCGATAGATCGTTTGATTGGTCGCTTGATTGATTGATTTTAAAAAAAGTGTTAATCGGCTTTAATCTACCACAACTAGAGTATCTGTTCAGAGCCATAAAAAAGTAATATCATGCAGTAATGTTTTATATCAACAGGACTGATATCATATCTTAGACAAGAGGCATGGTACCTCACCCATTCACATTATTCGGACATCGGAATTGCTAGTCCTGGACATCCCTTCAATTGCTGAGCACCATGCACAAGAAAGATTCACACTAGAACCATTCTGTCTCGTATCATTTTGATTTTAGGACTGACACTCTGACCACTGTTTCTTTACCTGAAAAAATTCACTTGATGTTATATTTAAATGATATAGACTTTGATAAAACATTAGCCTAAATTTATTTCCTTACAACCAGTTACTGTATTATCCTTGGACCAACTCAGTATTGCTTTTTTATGATATGACAGTATACTTAAAAAGCTGTTTCCGACTTCGTAAAACCATCACATATTTTCTTATACTTAACACGTTACATATAACTTTTAGGCCGAATTACATCAATCCGCGTCATGCGCATGTATTCTATATAAAATGATGCATAGTGTATTAAACTCGGACAGCTGGATAAATGTGTTTGATGGAACTAACTTTGATTAAAAAGATTCATTATTTATATGATGTTGAAAATGTATGAGAAATATAAACGTTAAATCGTTAAATAGATTTTATTTGAAACTATTTTCTTGGTGTAAGATTACAAAAAGTAATTCGTTCAAAGTCCGTTCATTAATATTTTTGTTCGTGTGTTGTTACAATAGAGAATTACTGTCAGTATAGGTCAAATGATTATAAGAATCCGTCATGAATTGCCATTTTATATCAAAATTTCCTAAACCCACCAGAGGTTTGCTTCATAACATTTTCATGAACTAGTTTAGTAAAATTTGATATGAAATAACAAGACTTGTCATATCCTATATGTATATGACTTGAATATTTGAGTTTTCCGTCGCTTCGATCGATTTCAGTCATATAGCGACGTCCAGCTAATTACAGGTGGAGGAAGACCCTGAATGCACGGAGGCATCCGGGTAGAACCATCGACCTATCGCAAGCCAGCTGGAAGGCTTCCTCACATGAAAATCCGAATGACCCTGCCGGGTTTCGAACCTAAGCCGAGCCCCCCCCCCCCCCCCTATATGTATGTAACATACATATTGGGGCCATATATGTACACTTAAAGGGTTCGTTTGTTGACAACGATGATGGTGAGGGGAATGTTTTTTGATGAGGTTTTGTCACCGTTACACAAAGATTGCAGTTACAGAAATACATGTATTCAATTTTAGGTTACCAGAGAACAACGTGCTCAATGTGAGCTATTGGAATCACCGTTCGTTCGTCATACGTCGTCGTTAGTCGTGTGGCGTTAACACTTTTCTTTAAAAGACGTCTCCTACTCTAAAACCGATTGGTAGAAAATGATAAAACTTGGCACGAATGATTCGTTGGTTGCTAAACTAAATTTGATCCATGCAGAACTCTTGTTGCCATGGCAACCAACATAATTGTATATAAAAAAAACACACACTTTAAAAATCTTTTCTCTGAAACCAATGGCCAGAATGTATTTCATTTTGTAATAATGGTCACCTCATGACTGTCTACCATAATTGCTAAAATAAAGTTGATCTCTTGAAAAATGATGCCTCTAGAGGATGGGCTATATACTCAATAACGAAAACTTCGAAATTCTTAGCCTGTAAAACTAATCAGAATTTTATTTCATTTGACATAAATGATCACCTCATGACTGTCTACCATAACCGTTAAAATACAGTTGATCCCTTGAAAATGAGGCCCCTTTGGGGTCGGGTAGTTTCCATTTATACTTTGCATAGAACATTTCAAAATTCTTTTTCTGTGAAACTAATGGTGAGAATTTAATTTCATTAGGCACAAATGGTCACCTCATTGCTGTCTACTATAATTGCTAAAATGAAGTTAATCCCTTGATAAATGAACCTCCTAGGGTGTCGGCTTTTTTTCATATTTACTCTACATAGAAAATCTAAAATTCCTTCCTTCTGGAAATAATGTTCGGACTTTATCTTGTTATGAACGTCCCATACCATAATTGCCAGCGAATTAAAAATCCCTTGAAAATTCAGTCCCCCTGATGTTTGACTTACTTAGGAATTCTTGTATCTAAACTTGAAGCTGTTGCTACTGTAAGAAACCAGTTACAATCAAGTGACTTGGGTCATTATAAACAAGAGGGCCAAAGAGGCCCTGGATCGCTCACCTGAGTATAGGGATGCCCAAGGAACATCTGTATTAAAACATTTTGAATTCTGGCCGGTAGTTTTATAAGATGATATTTTAAGTTTTCATTTTTTTACTTTCCGTTGCTAGGGCAACCAGAGTTCTACATGGATCAAGTTTATTTAGCAATTTATGTAAAGGTTCACCCAAGGATAATCCCTGCCGAGTTTAATAAATTCTGTCAAGCGTTTTCAGAGATCTCGTTTAAAGCTAATTGTTTACGACGCATGCACGACGGACGACCACGGACGACGAGCGCATGGTGATCACAAAATCTCACTTTGGGCACTTTGTGCTTAGGTGAGCTAAAATAAGCTGATATACTCTGGTGAGCGACTAGGACCATATAGCCCTCTTTTTATTTTCTTCAAAATATTTGTGCGCTGTACGGTTTTCACTCTTATTGTTCCATTTATGGCCCATATTTGACCATTGTGTAACAGTTTTGCGAGTCTAACAAACATGGTCCTAATGTTCAGTCGATATCTAATACCGACTTTGATTAAATCTCTACAAAAAATACGGGTTCGTTGCCAGTAAAAAAACATCTGTTCAAGAATTTCTAGAGAGCAATGTGTGTTTGGCTATAACCAACTCTGCAAACATTAGGCTATTACATTGATTACAATCTCGTACGACACAAGTCCAAAAACTCCATCCAATATAATATAGTGCGTGTATGATCTCAGCAGGTATTAGGCCAAGGTTTCGCCAATGAAGGCGTGAATGCTTCGTTTTTCTCAGTAATTTAGATACATTGAGGAGCTGTATACCTAAATACATGGAGATGACGGTCTATCATTGTCAAGAAAGCATTATTCTAACACCGACATTGCTTACTTTCAAATCATGTGAATGGCATTGTCCTTGATTCTATGCAAGCGTCCAGAGTGTATTAGCAAAGTATTGGTCCAGACAAGAATTCGTCGCGTGGGATGAGGAAAAGTTGTAAGAACTTGTTTCCATATCAACATAAAATAAGTTTAAACTGTCACGTGCTGTATAATTGTCACGTGCATTATCAGGAGAGTTTAAATTAATTTGTTTCATTGCATTGTTATGATAAATTAATGACAGTGCTGGCGCAATACCCTTGAAAGATATTACATAGTATAACCATTTTAACATAAAATGAATTATATAACAACACTAAAGTATGCAAGGCACGTGGTCCGGTATTGGTGTTCCAACATTTCGGGAAAGTTACCATGTCGATCCATGTTTGGAGCAGTGGTAAAGTATATGTCCACCTAGTAAACCATCGAGAAGATAAATTAATATTTATTTCCCAATTAACATGAAAGAAAATTAAAATAATAGAAATGGTAAAAACATAAGTTTCAAACATTTATAAAAAGGCTACCCTATTCAAAACCCTTGACAGTTTTCCTGACTGTTTTGCAATTTTCATCAAGCCCATATGACCCGTTATACACCAACGCCAGAAATACCACACACTTGATATACGTTTCTTGGACATATGTCACACATTACATTTTTATCATAAATGATCGAAATAAAAAGATTTTTTTTACCATTTATATGATGGCATTCAGGTCGATAGACGATCGCCATGATCTTCTAACTTGAGGACACGTGCTACTGACTGGTTGATGACAAAGCAGCGAAAGGAAGTTGAAAGAAAATAGATGATTACTTCAGATATTTCAGACGAGAAGAAAAATACATTTAACAAAGTTAATACGACATTTACATGTATTGTCTGGTATCTACGGTTGCCTAATTTGGTATTACGATGTTTTGATTGTTAATTTAGTCTGAGAGACTGTAATTAAAAGGAAATGGCACGGTTAGTATGTAAGAACAATAAAGGGTGTCTGGTATGAATTTATGTAATGAAAACAATTCTTTCTGAGACTTAGGGGAAGATACATAAGCTTGTTTGACGATGATCCTAGGATTCAAAACAGAGTAAAACTGCCATTGCAGATATCATGCGTCAAAACATATATACTTTGAAGACCTTTTTTGTGGTCTGTCCGTCCGTCACATTTCAGCAGGTGACAAATGTGTTCCAAAGAACCCTCCTGTTTTAAAATTACAATGGCCTTTTATGCATTTTTCTTTTATACTTTAATGATTCACAATAAATAAACGGAAATACCAAATATAATTAAAAGTGTTCCTTTATTTTATATATCTTATACGCAATTATTCATATATCATATACAGTATTTCTAAACATAGATTATTTTTCATTAGTTGTGTGGGAGGTAACCTGCTAGGCTCTGAATATCTTTTAGCTTTAAACAATTAATTGGTAAACATTTTTCACAAAAAAGTTTCTGTATTCAAAAACAACAACAAGAAGAAGAAAAAAATGTGTAAGGAGAAAACCATAAGATACTTTGGTAGAAACACTGTCTAGGATACTGCGTGTGTGACCCTAACCTCTAATCTAATCATAGAGCTTTGTTCACAATACATACTCTACACCTAGATGTAGATCGTTCAACGAAGATTGTGTAGACAACTCAATTACTATAGTATACCACACAACAACTTAATCTGTAATACTATTTTCTTGATTGTTCGAGTGCTGTCCGTAAAACAGCGCGCTTGGCTATTCTAGTGCTTGTCAATAAAAAAAATATTGCAGTTTTAAAAGCTACATAAGTATTTCTGCAAGTCGAAAAAGGGGCATAATTATATTAAAATCAAGACAGCGTAATGTACTCTTATTATACAAGTTAATGTGATAGTCATAAACAAAGTTTCAAAGTGTTAAGTGCAAAATGAAGGGGTATGAAAAACCTTAACCGAGATTCTAAATAAAAAGATGTATACATAAATAAGTCAAACTTCATGTCAGAGCTAATGTTCACTTGCCTGAAACCCAACACAGTATACAATTTGAGGGACATCCATCGAGTAAAAGTGGAGATAATGGCAAGGTTAAGACACAACTTTAACATTTTCTAAGTCCAAAAAAAGGACCATAGATATGCAAAAATACCTGGAAAAGTTACAGATCTTATTTGTACTAACTGGTCTGATAATGATAAACACATGTGTAAAGCGACATCAGTTGACATCAATAGTGGAGATACTTGCAAACCTTTACATTTCTTTGGACGCCGAAGGCGATGGTAACTATAATAACACATCCTATTATTCGATAGGCGAACTAAACATTTTTTATTATTATATTGAATAAAAGCAAACTATTTAACTATCAGTGGACTTACGAGTATTTCCTACGTAGCACAATACTGTATCTTAGCTGAGGATGTAGCGGATTTAGACAAACGCGTGTTAAACTTGTTTTATTTTATATCGTCATGAAGGTATCATGCTGTTAGATTTCTCCGGATTCTATTATGCTACAGTTTGTATAGTTTTAAATTTTTTTGAAATATTGATGATGTTTTAATATCTGGGGTACACTTTCACCTAGTTTTGTTTCGTTTTCCTTTGCATTCATTATTTTCATGCACTGCATTAGATGAACCGTAACGCTTGCAACTGTTAGGGATTTGGTTCCCAGCTTGCACTCTATACGCTATGATAGAGCAGGGAACCAAATGCGAACGTTGTGGATTAACGCAGGGCGGCTATTTTCCGCTCTTGTGGTATATATTTTGCCTGTTCGACTGGAACTTTCTGTTGAGAACGGAAGTGAACCGAGTTGGATGCGCAACGAAGAAAAGTTACTCAACGAAAAATACCCAGTCGAATAATTACCCAGTCGAATAAATACCCAGTCGAAAAAACAATCGACATTGAATAACCATTTTTACAAGGAAGCTAAAACCTAAACCTGAGAATTAGGATTTCTTTCGCCTAGTCCATAACAATAATTATTAGTTTCTTTGTTACAGGGGTCCCATCTGATAAAGCTAAAATGATAAAATAGTAGGCACATGAAACTATTCTGTTTTTTATCTTAAAGTCTCTACACAAGACGTTTTCAAGTTCTGCTTAAATGGAGGATGCTAAATAGTTTATTTACAATTTATAGAGTTCTGCAAAGCATATTTCTTTCGAATATCTTTTATGCATACTAGTTTTTAATCTTGGAATCACTTAGAGATTAATATCAGATACTATTAATATTGAAATGCTTTCATGATTTGTGTGGATTTTATGACGGGGGTATTTAGGATATAAAAGAGGGATACATTTATTGTAAGTTCTTATTATATTCTTGGAAAACAGTTGTTCAATGTTGTCCTGTGACGGACTTTGAATATTAAAAAAAATAATAAAGGAAACATGTTTATTATATTGTAGTGTGAAAGAAAGATGAAAGTTTCACTACAAATATGGTCCGAATCCGAGAATTCACTTTCGAACTTAAATATCTAAAAGTTGTTAGGACCCGTTACATAAACATATTGGATAAGGACTTTAAAGAAACCATATCTCTCTTCAAATTTAAACTATAATGAAACCTTTTCTCGAAAACTTGCTCCAAACTCGAAGGTCAGTGAGAGAAAGTTGCAGTAAATGGCGATCAAATACCTACGTAATAACATTTTTTTTTAAAAGGACAGTAAGATTAGCGATGCGACATATTCTAAAATGGATGTCATGGAGTAAGGCTGACATACACTGGAAATGCAGGTGGAGCTTCAACGATAATGCAAAGTGCGCGTTCAAAATGACCAACTCACGTGAAACTTCCAAATTTGCAAATGAAATATTTTCAACGATGATAACTTCGTTGGGTGGACTTCAGCAATATTTCGAAAGTTCAGTGCATGTAAACACAACTAGTGACATAAAGAAGTTCAACTACCTTAAAAAAAGTTAGCTGGTGAAAAAAGACAGCTTTAGCAGGGCTTTCACTCTCTGACGAAAAGTATCTTGTTGTAGTGGATATTCTAAAAGGAAGATTTGGAAGCATAGAAGAAAAAATAAACCGTCATTGACAGAGTTGATAGTCAAAGACAATTGATGAATTATACGGACAACCACATGAGGTCCACTGAGGTATTAGAATAAGATAGTAACCAACATGTGTTAATATCTGTCTTA
Organism: Solen grandis; assembly: GCA_021229015.1. Classification (NCBI taxonomy): domain Eukaryota; kingdom Metazoa; phylum Mollusca; class Bivalvia; order Adapedonta; family Solenidae; genus Solen; species Solen grandis. The sequence continues at coordinate 30,712 of JAIFHC010000220.1, read as the reverse complement.
TAAAAGAAATTACCGAGTCTTGTGATTTTTAATCTTGAAATAAGAAAAGGACTATACAAATGCTAAGGGGGATCTACTTGATGAATACATTAATGCTTCTTAAAAGGCAGAAAAGTCCAGTATATGAGTGCGATAAACCTGTATAAAAGGTTCAGTTCAATGTCTATAAACAGTTCATGAATGATTTCAACGACAAAGATGTGAAAAGAAGTTATATTAGGAGTTCTAGGAGGTTCAACGCCAAACCAAATATATCGTGTGTAATGTAGTGTAGATATTGAACTAAAGGACACTTGAGTGACGAGTGTCTAGGGTACAAAACTGTAAGGATATATTTCAAGTGAATGTAAAAACAAAAGTGTGTGTGTGTATACTGTAATGAAACAATGTTCATCATTAAAGACTTTGTCCACGCACATTAAGAAAAAGATAACAAAAGAAAGTGTGAACGCATCAGTGGAAAATACACTTCTGTCATCTGGTGAAACAGTATTGATGCAATTATCTCAAACGAAGTTGTTGAATCAAAGACGGAAAATACATAAGGGAAAATAATTCTTATTGATTCAAGGTCACAAAGGACCTGTATCACAAAAGAATTAGGAATATTTAAAGCTATAGAAGGGTAGTGAAAAAGAAATTACACTAATGACATTTGGGAATAGATATTGATAATGATAAGTGTGATGTGAGTAGTTTTATTTCGGACGTGGATAGTATGGATGACGGTATACAAATGGTATTGATGATGACGGTGAAGACAGAACTGGATGATTCAGACGTGACCTCAGATGAAGATGGGAAAAGCAACGCTGATGACGATGTAGCGAAAGGTCATGACGAACGCGAGACCGGGATTAAGAGATATGAAAAGAGATGGATATATCACATAAGTGTGGACGAAGATGATACAGCGGTTGATTCCCGGGACTGAAGTTTCCATGAATTTAGGATATAAAAGATAAATACATTTATTGTAAATCGTATTTTTTTTCTTTGAAAACAGATGTATGTCCTGTAGCTAATATGGTAATTACAAAATTACCAGATGAAAGTTAAAGAGAAAAGTGTTTGTTATAATGTAATGTGAAAGAAAAGCGAACGTTTCACTACAAAGGTGAAAAAAAGTTAAAGACCACTTTGACTTGACTTGACTATTTGAGTTTACCGTCGCTTCTACAGTATTTCAGTCATATAGCGACGTCCAGCTAATTACAGGTGGAGGAAGACCCCGAATGCACGGAGGCATCCGGGTAGAACCACCGACCTACCGCAAGCCAGCTGGAAGGAAAGACCACTTTCAATAAATACCCTAATAATAAGCCGTATCTTACAATATCTCTTCCTTCGTCGGCAGTTTGGTATTTGACGACAGCATTAAAGGTGTCGATTTATCTTGTAGTTGCTTAAAACAAGATCTTGAGGAATATTTAAGTTATTTTTAAAACATGCACTGAAATGAAACACATTATGAAAGTAATCACTATTACATGCAGTTTCGAAAGAAGAAGAAAAAAAAGGAACTATAGTTTTTTGTATTGAAGCAATTTTACTTAGTACATGAAATCATACCCATTTAGATCTAAATAATTTATTTAATGGCTTGTGAAGCTCTCACTTTTTATTTGATAGTTTCCCCTAATCTTACATACATATTTTTCCAGACCCTTTACTATTGTGGTTAAAACCTTAGTGCATATATGAGATAGATACATGTAATGAATAGAGAAACACTAAATACAGGGACCTGGGAAATATTTTGAGGAGAGCAAAAACAAAATACTTTGTCTGGTTAACCGACAGAACTGCTAAATATACAAAATGGATGATCAAATCATATACCCAAAATAAACATGATTAGTTACAACAAACCAAATGCACCTTACCCAAACGTCAATACTCCTGCAATGTAAAATACATGGATCTTTATACAACATGATACTGACAGCGGCCTAACTTGTCTTGTAACATGTAACAACGGCCGACTGTTTAGAGCATCCGCTTTGTAAGCAGTTTCAATAAAATGATACATCGACTGTATATCCTTGTGATGGGCACTCAGCTTAAAAACAATGTTATGGGACTGGCTGACACAGTGTCAGAAAGATTTGGCTGTGTGTGGTATTAAGCCGCTTACCTATGACATTATATCGCAAAGCGGCTGACGGTGCTACGTTTAGCCGAAGCAAAAAACTTGTCTTGTAAACATGTGCATGTATAAATTACATTTAACAATGGACAGACTCATGGAAGCTGAAGGTTACCTAATACACGTGTATTCATAGCAAGCGATTGCTGATTTGTCCCTGCATGTGTCATTTTTATACGAAGCAGAAGCAGAATAAAACAGGAGATGGCAATGATATGATTGTTTCCTTCAGTTTATATTCAGCTTGTATCAATTTACGTACTTTATCGCACTGTTAATGACTTCGTAATCAAAAATCCATTTATGAACGATTACTCTTAAATTGTCCTTCGGTAATTATTTGAATTCAAAATGAAAAAAAGCAAAATGTTAAAATATTTGGTCATTTTTAGGATATATAAGACATGAAATCAAGGCATATTTAGTTTTAGGCATTTTAACCATTTTCCTCACAAATGTGTTATATTACGAGTAATTAGGCATTTTAACCATTTTCCTCACAAATGTGTTATATTACGAGTAATTAGGCATTTTAACCATTTTCCTCACAAATGTGTTATATTACGAGTAATTAGGCATTTTAACAATTTCCTCCATGAAATCAAGGCATATTTAGTTTTAGGCATTTTAACCATTTTCCTCACAAATGTGTTATATTACGAGTAATTAGGCATTTTAACCATTTTCCTCACAAATGTGTTATATTACGAGTAATTAGGCATTTTAACCATTTTCCTCACAAATGTGTTATTTTAATTAAGGTATAAACCTTAAGACGAATGTAAGCCTATCAGAATGTTCAAAGTAAATTATAATTTCAATTAAATTAAAAGTTATTTACTTCTACAAATATGTTTTGTCAAGAAACAGTTTGAATGACACTGTTATACTTATTGTACGATTTTTACTTTAAGTAGAAGAATTTAATCACTTAAATTGCAAACCGTGCAGACCAAGATCAAGGTCTCCCCTGCTTGCTCATGCAATAACATAGTCTGCACGGTAAGTTTCACGTTCCATTATACATCAGCTAATTAATATTCGTCTGTTAATACAGTTATGCATGAATAAACTGCATTAATAAACATGAGTTGAGAGTTAATTGGTCAAAATAATCCGGAAAACTGAAGCGAAGATACAGCAACATGTTAAGTCACTTGTAGTAAATTTTATGATCATGTTTATATTACCATGTCGTTATATTAATTTTCTCTTGGTATTTGTTGGAGACACGCGTATATAACGCTGCAAAGAAACCTATTGAATTATATCTTGTCCCAGAAAACCTTTCCTTCAACCTTTGAAATATACGTAGCCAAAACAGGGAGTACCCATCATACATTTCTATCTATATACTTGGAATTAGCATATATTCTGTCTATTTGTTATATCTGGAATAAAAAAAACATCTCTTTCTGACATTATGTTGAAATTTGAAGTCGCTGCAATATACCTTTCATTGAAACAATTTAACCAATATGACAAAGGGTCGATTTAAAAAATGGCACTTGCTTAGAAAGGACTTTACTAACGTCCCTGCATCCAGATAGCTTGGTTTCGTTGATCATTATTAGATCTCTGCATTCTTTTTTACTTGCTTTTACGTGAATTTATTCTATTGTGATTTCTTTCCAGTCAATCGGTGCAGTCAGATACTACCCCCGTATATCGACCTGTAATGCACAAGGCGCACGTGCAAACCAGTAAATTTGGTCTTTACCCGAATGTCATGATTTTATCCTGATTAAACTAGGTACTCAAACGATTACATATACATAGTTTATTAGCTATATATGTGTAAACATAATTTATAAGTGATATAATGAATGGAAAAGTCAAAATTTTCCTTTTTTTGCGGAGTATACTATAGCAAGTTAATTGGATTCCTTTTGATAAAATGAGTAAGGCGAATAGTTTGAAGTATCTACGTTTTCGGCGGTAAAACCCTCGCATATGAGAGAAATGAAATCGCATGGACTCACACCTGTCAATTTTGGATGATTTTATTGAAAAATATGTTTTATTTCTTTAGCTATATAGATTTTATTGAGAAAAATCCAATGACTGCATGGCCAGTTGAACTTGGTACTTAAATGACTAGACCGTTATAATTAAGGAAAATGGCGAACAACATTTGCTTCAATCTAATAGTTCTGGTTGATTAACACTAACGTGCCTTATCTTTACGTTTTTATTGTTTGTTATCACACTTATCATCTTGATACGTCCACCCGTTTTTCTCCAACAATTAGCAGTTAAGAAATAATCAATTAAGAATTGTAGAAATTTCAGTTTTACTTCTAGTTTCCGGACACATTTTTACGCGGGTTCTAATGATTTATTCTTACTCTCACTTCTTGTTATTATCACGTTTAAACCGATAATTTTCCATCTTGTAATTATCGATTAGATTGAAATGAAGCCATCTCATACCGTCGCATTTACATACCTTATAGTTTTAAATTTTTGTTCTGTACTTCAAAAGCTTAAGTGTTTAACACGTTTTGTCGAACTATCACACGATGTTTTCTCCCGGTCCCAACAAAATATTCTGGCCAATTTTATCAAATTAGTATGTCAACGTTGTGTGAATTTAATCCCAACAGATGAGTATGTTAATATGTAAATAACATCTTACTAAGATCGTTCGACATTACCACAAAACAAAACAAACTGTGTTTACATTACACAATTACTGACAGAGGCAGCAAAAGCAAATAAGCACGGACAAAAAGGAGCTATGCGTGATAAAATGCAAATAGGCATAAAAAAAAAAGGATAACATATTTTTTTTTCTTAATGTAAACACATTTCTATTCCGAAGACAGAATTCCGTGTAAAATGGTTTAGTAAAGGAAAGAATTCCCTGCTTATGATATTTCAAATTGTTTTAGATGAAGATGACAATGCTAAATGTTAATGATTATGGACAAGTAATGTTCATGAATCAGAATGCCCCCATACGAACTTATCCCTTAGAAGCCTACCCAAGGGAGTCAGATGCAAATTTATTGAAGGGGTTTCCTAAGTTGAGTTGTATCCCAAAATCAAGCTTTTATCCATATAGTAAATGAGTTATGCTCTGGACAAAAAGTGTGAGAAGAAAGAGGTATTGTTCTTAGTCACTGCAATATACATAGTCACCATCTATGTATATTTAAATTTCAAGTCAATAAAAAATCATTATAAAATCAAACAAAGTTTAAAAATGAAAGCAGGTAGAGTTATACTTTTTGTTCACTGTACTTTCCCTAGTCACAAAATATGCACATTGTATTTCGTGTTTTGAGTAATGCTACGGACAAACATTCATGATAAAATTAGATAAAGGGGGATAATTATAAAATGGAACAGGTAGAGAAAAAAAGGGGGAGCTATTGTCATCTCGTTGGCAATGGTTAAGATTTATGGTCTGGTCCATTTCTCCATAACCATCAAACATAAACATTTCAAACTTGATATACTGGCCAAAACACCAGGTCATGTACCTCTAAAAACATTTTGCAGAGTTATGGCCCTTTCTTGTTAAAATCAATTTCTAAAAAACTGTCAGTCATACTGCCTTCAAATTTGAATTGCATGTTCAACATTTTGGCACAGTTATGACCCTCTTTTGACTTAGAATTTTCTTTACTGGTTTTTTTTTCCTAAAACCATTCTGCATATTTACTTCAATTTTGGAAACCTGTTTCCTATCTTTAATGGAACCCATTTCCGAAAGGCAGGTAACCTATAATTATTTTGGCAGAGTTTTGCCCCTTTTCATTGGCGGATGATTACATAAGTGTGGTTTTTACTACGAGCACTTCTTTAAATGTACACGAATATAGTAAACATTTTGACAAATTGTCAAAATATTGCAGACGATCTAATGAAATAACTCAGAATTGAATGTGGACCAAGGTTTGGGAATTTTATTGTTTATCCAGAATAATATTTCAGTGAAAACGTAAACAAAACCTTCGCTAATGACTAAGAATGGACCAGTTCTGATTCTGCTTTGAGGACAGGTCAAAGTTCACGTCTTTGGTGCATTCTCCTTCTTGTATTTCAAAGTCAAATATATCAGCAGACAAGAACTGAACTGGAGGAAGACAGTGTTGTGAACAGTATTGTGTGAAAGAAATTTAAAGTATTCAAGGCATTATTTTTTTAGAAGTATAGAATAACTATAGTAGAGATTATTCTGACAAAGTATTGTCACAGAGAAACAGATTGGCGTAAATGCTCAGTCAATTGAAGATGGCAAAATACCCGACAATGTTCATACTTCTGGGTAACACTGCTCAATAGTGTTTAGGATACTCGGTTTTGTTTTCATTTTTGGTTAATATTTCTTACGTCACAGCCGATAATGTAAATTGTTCATATGTTTCTCTGTTGCTAAGTGACAATATTAACACCAACTGAAATACACGAGGAAGATATTTTTTTCATATCATATGCAGCATGCAATAGTTTTCCTCCACTCTTTCACAACAAGGACACTGTACATGGTAATTGGTATATCACAGTCTGAGTCAAACATCTCAACCATCTCTTACTTGTTGATTAATAGAAATGTCAGAATAGTTCCAAATGAAAAATGACGCAGTAAACGAAGAGCAATTGGTCTTAAACAGACACCCAGAAAAGGTAATTTTGGATAAGTTTCCTCAAAAACTGAATCAACATAAACATGAACCGCAATATATCTAGCATGGCTGCAAAACACAAAAGTTTATTTCATGCAATAATAATCAGCGAAATAAATGTAAACAAATGCCATCACAATATAATATATATTGTGTAACCCATCACTATTGGGTTCATTCGCCCTAAGTACACTTTTTATTAGCTCATTTGCCCTACAAAGTGGGTCTATTCTACAACAAAGATTTTGTAAAATAGGTTGAAAATTATTTTTTAAGAATTAACTTCTACATTTAATAAATTATTTTTCAAAAATATTCTAATTCTTAATTTTATCATTTGAATTCAAAATATAATTGACACTTCTCACTTTGATAAAAAGTAAAGATTTTAGAATTGTTATCTTTTGATTATATATAAGTAAAATTATGAAATTGATTTGGGACAAACATGAAGGCGAAGGGCTCACTTTATGGGCGTATGGACCCAGTCCAAATAAGAATTTAGGCAAATTCTAACTGATGATGACATGATCGAATGGCGCTTCTTTCCCCACAATCTTTTATTTTTCACTGCTTTACCTATTTAACTTGTTTTATGAATGTGTCTCAAAAATAATTTATTTCATTTATAATATTTATATCATAAAAGTTACACAGACTTATTGTATTGTTTTGCAAATTTGGCAGAGTTTTTGTCAAGCTTCGTTTCAGGATACAAAATATCGTTACAGTAATGTTCTGATGCTACCGTCTTTTCGGAAAGGTAATACAATTATAATAATATGCAGTCATAAAATAAAAGTTAATAATCAAAATGTATTGTATAAATGGTCGTCTTATCATTACAACGGAAATCTCTTTACTTGATTCTCTAAGTGAATAAACCTGCACACTGTATCAGATTCGTTTTCATCAATTCTTATTTACTACATCGTCTTAAATTTCAAGAATTGAAAATAGTGAATTTCTGAATAGGTACATCCCTCTATTACCAACGGCATTTTCACGTTAAATTACACGAAAGTAATACTTAAATTGCTTTCGAAAGGATTTGATCCTTCAAGTCCGCCTCCGTAGCCAACCCACGAACCAAATACAATATGCATGTCGGTGAGTTGCCGTGCAAATCCCTCTTTTCAGAATATCCGAGGTGTTTTTGCGGGCCTTATATCGTATTTTACACCGACCCCCAAATAGTCTCTTATCACATTTCACACCTACCCTCAATAATCTGTTATCACATTTCACACCTACCCCTAATAGTCTGTTATCACATTTCACACTACCCCCAAAAGTCTGTTATCACATTTCACACCTACCCCCAATAGTTTGTTATCACATTTCAAACCTACCCACAATAATCTGTTATCGCATTTCACACCTTTTGTTGTCATATTTCACATTATGAAATGAAGGAGAAAAGTAGAAACGGTGATATGTGGTTCTAGTGCCAGTGAGTATAAATGTCGTTCAGGTGTGTGTGTGTGTGTTAATCCAATAAGTTCCCTAAACTTTCGTTTCGTTTTGGAACTAGTAGGATATATATGAGTATATCTGTGTGTTTTCTTTAAAATTACTCGTATGTTTCCTAAATTTTCACTTTCGGTAGGGTTACAAACAAGAGTGAAAATGTACATTAAATATAATTTGATATTATAATTGTAAGTATTTTGCATCATATTCTTTTAGTCTGTTGCTTATGTACAGATGAGAGGATGTATGGAGGGTTGTGTAGATGGATTTAAATTTATAAAATTCATACATTTTTTCATTTATATAACCTCAACTGTCATCGTGTTGTAAAATTGCCACTTGGGTCTATGGCCTTCTGGAATTTGAAAATAAAAACTTGATATTTTCACACCAACTCACAATTTAGTATGTTATCGTATTGCACACCTAACAGAATAAGATAAGTATGTTATCGCATTTCACTCCTACCCACAACAATCTGTTACTTTCAACACAGCCTTTGCCAACACCGTCCCGCAAGAGCATTGTTTATATTACTGAACAGAACGACAAATCCTACATTATATGGTGTGGAAGATACTGACAAAAATGGTTTGAATTCATACAGTAACTTATGCGAAGCCGCATCTATTTGAAAATTCATTATTTGAGAGATAAATAGTTTTTTTTCCATATATTAAGTATACTTAATTATCAAAATGAAGTATTCCTAACAAATAAGGAACAGCGAGTTTATATATATATATACATATATCATATATCATCCGTAAGGTTCGTGGACAGCTTAATCAAACTATGAAGTAATTGAGATATACGTACAGCTGACACTTGCGATAATATTTACCAACCAATACCAGTTGTTCTTCTAATTTACTAGCATAATTTGTTTCCATAGTAACATAACCGAGCCTTTACGGAGCACTTTGAAGAAGATCTCGAATTATTTATCCCCAAAACACGAGTTAATATCTTAAAAACGGAAAGAGAATATTTACAAACTTCTCATAACGTCAAATAAACAGTTTTTAAATGGCTACTTCCATCAATAGTCTATACTGTCATTGTATCCATTTAGATATGTTTTACAAAATAAAATCTTAAATTCATTTATCCTTCACAATGCTGGCATACCGTAAAATTAGATCAATTCCAGAGATATTTATATTTCTCTACGCTCGTTTGTATCACAAACCTCTCTCGCTGGAATATTAATGGTACGTAATTTGACAAGTAACATTTTAAACTTGCCATAGACATTTTCACAGTGATTGAAGAGTATTTAGAATTGGGGTTGATACAGAAATACAATAAAATCTATAAGAGAGAAATAATGCAGTTTGAAAATAACTGACATATCGAAATGTGTAGGTGCGTTCTCTACTGTTTCGTTTCAGGGAACAAGTAAGCCCACTGGAAAATCTGCTGAAAATTAAAAGAAAAATATTAGAACCACTGTAAGTATAAGTATTAGTAGTCAGTACATATCAAATATTGTCGATGTTAGATAAAATTTGCACCTATTATTTAACTTTTTCATCACAGGTGTTTGTTGAAAAATACATAGCGGATATACTATCTATGACGGATGTACGGAACGGAAAGACAAACACAAGTAAACAATCCGTTAAACGTCGGTAAATTTCATCTGAGTTAAATTGAACGAATTCATTTAGTGAACACGATACAAATATTACAGAAAATATCTAGTTTTATAAAATGTAATAAAACGCCCCTGTTAATGTTTAATAGAACCATGTCGCTCGGGATATTATGATTTTGGCTGGAGATAGGTAACAAATAGAATAAATACTGAAAGGAATTACAAGTATTATCATTAGTTAACTGCCAAAAATTGTTTTATTAGATGTAAAAAAAAATCTTCCCGAACGAAGTGGAAGTTTATGCAACGATTAACAAACGGGAGAATGTAGTTATACTTTGCATTGTCTCAAAATGGTTCAAAAACTGTCGGTCGGACCCAAAACAAACAAGCATATTTTCTTGCATGCTTACCTTTAGTAGAGACGCAAAATGTTGGTCCGTCCGTCGGTAAACCACTTCGTTTCCGATCAATAACTGGAGAACGCTTCAAATTTCATATAACTAGCGAATGTGAAAATCGTTTCCGATCAAAACTGGAGAACGCTTGGTCCCACATTCCTCAAACTTCATTGGGTGATTGGTCATGGCTAGTAGTTGGCCACTTTTTCTCAAATACCAACCTTTCTGCTTTTTTTTTTAGATGCGCTTTTTTATTCAGGTACTTTACTGACAACTTTAAATATCAAGCTTTTTAGGTACAATTATTTACTCTTATAGCTTAAATAAAAACAACGGTAACACTATTATATTTATTTTGATAATTACATGCATAAAAGAAAGGGTAGAAATCTACTTCATATTTTGAACTCATATTTTATGTAAGACAATTTAAAACAATACTGTAGCAAAGTAATTCACCTTAAACTAAGAAGAAAAAAGAAATTTAAAAAGAAAAGCTAGACAATTTCTGAGGTCTCAGGTGTTCAACTTAGGTTTAGTTAGTGCCGTACATGTTGTTTGTTTAACCTCGTCGTTATACAAGGATCGCATGGTTTCCAGACAATAACAATGATATATCTACTAAAAACTGCCAGTCTTATTTACTAAATTATAACGACCGTCTGATTCATAGCCCCAGACACTGACCACTCAGACTGATTTATCTGTCTGGTGTACAAAGAGCTTCATTTTGCGCTAAAGCAGTTCAGTTGGAAAGGCAGTAAATCTCTCTTCTATGTTCATTAGTAAATGCCAGTGTCACAAAATTAGTCAATAACAACAACAACAATCGTTTTTATTTCTCAGATCACGAGAAAGAGACACGTGACAGTTCAAACTTGCTGACCATTTTGATGAGGAAATATGGTATGAAGAAAGAAGAGTGGGTGTGATAAAGGACTAATATTTTAGATATATTATCTAATAATAATAATGATAATAAAATAATAATGGGAAATAGAGAGAAGAGAGAAAAAAAACATCCATGTATATAAACATGTATTTTGATTATATGAAAGTCATTGTTGTAGACGAAATGATAATAATACGAGAGTCATCCGTAAAGTTCGTGGACTGCTTAATTAAACTATAAAGTAACTGAGAAAAAAATTCTTCTAATTAACTAGCAAAATAAGTTTCCTTGGTAACATAACCGGGCACTTTGAAAAAAAAATAAGGTAAAATTATTATATATCTTTTGGTCAAGTGATTTCAGTACTCTCTAAAAAGTTAAGGTTTAATGTGTACAGAGTCAAGGAAGTGTTCATCAATATTTCCATTCGTGGAGCTATTCAATATTGTTTTGATAATTATTATAAGCCTCTTATTAGTGTTTGCTATAAAAAAAAATCAGCCTAGTCAGCCTGCGAGTTGTGTCTAGATTGATGGGGAGATGGGTCCGGCAGTGTTGTGGGAGTCCTAACCAGGTCTAAATCAAAGGTAAGTAATGAGTGGTTATCACAGTGTAGCTCATCATGTACATGTATACTGAAGGATTTGAGAAATTGATGCGACTTCATAGTCAATGAGAGGTGTATTGCGAAATGTCAAGGCGCCAATGTCGTTGTCGTTACCAAGACGACCATTCGCAATAACAAAATCAACATAAAAACCATGCATACATGCTGCCTGTGCGTTTATATCACCTACAATGATTATAACGTCAAACTGAGAACATATGGAGGTTACCTCTTGATCGACCAAATCAAACTAAACTTCATTATAAAATCTTGATTGGTTATACAAAAACTATATCATCGGATATATTAGTTGCGTTTTTTTGTTGTTGTTGTTTTTTTTTTTTTTTTTGTTTTGTTTTTTTAAGCTTAAGCCACAAAATATATTCTGATTTCGACTCAATCACGACTATATAAGAGTTAAGATCATTTCTAATAAATCGAGGGCTCAACGCAAAATGGTCGTAACTTATTTGTATTAAAGAACACGTTACGACCGTTTCGCGCTAAGCCCTCGAAATGCTACCAAGCCGCCAAACTTCCGAAAGTTTTTTGGTGTTCTTGGTTTACTTATAATTTTGTAACCGTGTAGTTGTATTACATCAAGTGTATCTATTTGAGTTTCAGAAACAAAGAAAAGATCAGGCTTGCTAACAGTTTCGCAAAAATCAGGAAAAACGTAGCCTATTTTAAGTCAACATACATTAGTATACCTTTATGAGTATTGACGATTTGTATTTCTATCTGTTTTTTGTTCAAATTACAAGTCTTTTTTTTTTCACTCAATTTATTTTGCCACTTACTATTTCTGGAAGAGGTTACACTGTTTCCACTGTTACTGTCTTTATTGTTCGTGTGGTATTCGGAAATGTTTTCCTTCCAAATGTCCTATGTTTCAGGGACGGATGCAGGGATGTTGCCAGTGGACGCGGTATGCAGGGAGTCGGTGGTGTTACCCGGATGATTAGCCTCTGTGCCTGTTCCATGTGGATTTCCGGAGGGCTCGTTTGTACTGCCATTGAAACATTCAATGTCCGAAATAACTGAATTGGTGTCAGATTTGGCTTCCATTTCATCGTTGGTTTCGCAGGTGCCCACCTGTACGAGTGCGTGATACCTGATGTGAGACATTCGAGCTGGATCCCTAATTCGAACGCTGGCCCGTTACGGTTTCTTGATATCATGCCAATCTGGGAATTCGTCCCTGACCACCCGGTCACTGATGATGAGCTTGGCTGAATACACTATTTTGGCTGATACGCCTGGGTTTTGTTTTGCCGATTCGATCCTGGCCAAAGTCTCGATCGAGTAGCAGTGATCTCCGGTGGAAAGTCTCTGCTGATGCTGAACGATTGTTGCGCAATTCGTGAGCGTTATCGAGAATCAGTTTAACATTAGCATGCTCCGTGAAACATGCTATCATAAGTCCTTGGCTACCATTGCCAGTACGTCTACCAGTGCGTCTACCCTGTCGGGAAACTCGTTGAAAGGAGAAAGAGTCGGAATCGAATCCCATTTTAAATACAAGAAGTATATACACTTAAACACAAGACAAAACTTGGGTATTTTCTCGTGGAAAGCTTATCGTCTGTGTAATTACATTTTGTTTCTCACCATGAGCTCTTCAACAGTTATTCTCCGTGAACTCAGCAAGGACTAGTTTTTAGGCTCAAAAGAGCGAAAACGACTATAGGACGTGGACCCTTCCTTTTAGTTTCAAATGTCCATCATAAAATACCCCAAAAAATGATTTGTGGTATATAATCTAATTAAATATTACAGAAAATACATCATGTGTCAAATTTTACTTATTGAATATGCCATCTGTTCAAACCTTAGCTTCGCTTAATAACTCATGTAGCCTTTACGGTACCGCTGAATGATATGTGTTGCTCAAAGGCAATAAATTATATATGTAGTAACGAGCTTTGTGTTTTTGAATTTTAAACATGATGCCAATTCCTTTCTTTTTATCAAGAGAAATACCCTCTTCGAACACAATGCTTGTACACTTTTACATCAATCTCAATTCCTTCGCATAAAAAAATGGAATTTTGCAAGTGAGGTCGGCAAATATAGACACTTTAAATCAGTTTTCCCAGTTGAAAGGATGTACACGAATGGTATTCCTATATTCCAAATTCATTTTATTGTACTTTAACAGAAACAGTTTGTTTTTAATTCTTAAAAGTACATCGTCATTTTATGTTATTTTTTATAGTTAATTACTAATTCTTTCACTTTTAGTAGACGAATTGTGTGTTTCTTCAGGACGGTCAGTCTGTATTTTGCAGTCGAAGTGTTCACTTCGGGGGTTAAAAAGCCAAACATTTGTTCCGGACTTAGAGTATCGGGTAAGGCGCAAAATAAAGCTGGTCGTGAGAGAGTACAGGATCAATAGATCGGTTTGCAAGTGGAAATCTCAGATTGGTATTGTCTTAGAACTGACAGTTTTCCGGCGTAAGGATCGTATTAGGTAGCTAACATAAAACTATATAATGCATCAACTTCCGTAGCGCGTTTGGTACTCGCCTGCTAAAATAAGGGCTCCCAGATCGAATCCCTCTAATGGATTTTTTTTCCTGTTTTGCTTGTATGACATCTTTGTCCCTTTCGTTCTTTTTTTTCACTTGCTAGTATATAACATCTTCTTAATTTAGCAAAAATACGTTTTCTAGCATTATTTTAAAATCGCAGGCCATTTAAGATTGCCAGCATTATTATAAAAATTGTAACACCTTTACTTTCTTTTAACTTTCATATGTTTTTTTCTTATTTGTCAAGTTTTGTTTTGACTAAGGATTTGCTACAGCCTTGATTTCGTACATTGATTTTTTTTTTTAGGAAGAAGCCAGGATTATTTATATATTTTATATTTCTGATTTGTTTATCAGTTATTTTAGGTAAGGTAGCGGGAAAATCCATCATGTATATATATGTAATCTACTGTCAAATATTGGCAAGTTACACTACAAATGTACGTAATTTAATTCGTTTTACTTCTTTTAATGAACTATATACGGGAGATATAAACTAAACAATTTGTTCAAATTGCCAGATCAAATGCCTTCCACTGCCGTGTAATTGTGCAGAATCGTATGTGGGCATAATAACTGTACATTCTGCTATATTCACAACCATTGTCTCCCGGGAGTTTTGTACAGTTGCCATCCCGCTATTGAAGACTTATAGCCTGCAATGTTCCTTTTTCCCCTGTGATCTGTATTTAATTTTCCTACGAGGATGAGATTTCTAAAAAGGTTTGTCAGAGTTGAGATCTGTATAGACGAGTTTAAATTTTAAAAGCATGTGGTCTTGAACTGTGCTAGTTTACGATATCAGGACAAGATAATTAGTTTTTGTATGGTTTATTCGTTTTAACCTGTCTTATTTACTTATTAAACCGCGGGATTTCATGTGATCAGATAACTACTTTCAAAATGGTTGCTCATTATTGCATGCATTGTTAGTTTATATTGATATGTTCTAACATAATTTGATCCATTATATATATGCGAAGAAACAAATATTTGCAATTCCTGGTAATAAGTCTACAAGTTGCAGAATGCTTGCAGAGCGTATGAGTCTTGTCGCAGTTATCTCCTGCAAATATTTTCGTATTCAGTCAGACTACTATTCTTAAATATTTACACCAGTACATCTTATGGGATATTTAACCCAACAAACAAACAAACATTATATTGCATATTTTTTTCAAACTGATCTTCGTCACATTCATTTTCATAGAAGTCACAAACACTAGAATAACTTTCTTCTACATCTTCATCCATTACTATTTAATACTTGCTTCAGTCTGAGTGGCTTGAGATGAGAATAGAACTGTCACCACCAGATTTTTTTTTTCTCTTTTTTTCCTCATTGTTACTGACATCAGGGTCATTGTTGTCTACACCTGAATTATTGTTGTTATTTTTTATGCTGCAATCAGAATCACTCTCACTTAACTCGGAACACTTATTATCATCTCTGTTTTCTAACACTTTACCTTGACTGTCTACCACATCTGGTTCTATAGAGACACTTCTTTGTTTAAGAGACAGTGTTTCCTCCATTTCTGGTTGTTCTGTTCGCCTTTGTCAACTACATCTGTGGCTGTAACCTGTGAGTGACTCTTTATCTGTTGTTACCTGTCTACTCGGCTCTTCATTGTCACTTTCAGAGGACACAACCATTTGTACATCTGATTCCGCAGTAGCAGTAGATGTACTTACAACGGTACTGCCTCCCTGTCCAGCTCCTCATTTAACTGCTTCGTGGTTGATTTGCTACTATTTGTCTCCTGTCTAGACCTACGCAACAGTGCTGCACTCCACAGATGAACTGCTCTGTTGGACATAATCCTCTACAGCTTCAGTTTCCAGAACAACCATCAGCTGGTTACTATGGTTTGTGTCCAGTAGTTTGTTTCTTGAGGTTGATTTTGTGTTCTTGAGGTAACTGAAAAAGGAGTGTAATCGCATGGGTGCAATTTTATGGTAAAATATACATCTGACATTTTCTAAACATTTTTTTTTCAGTTAAAGGCTCATAATTTTTTTGTTATGAAGATAAAATGTATTCTTTTCTTGTTAAATCACATTTTTAGTATTTTTTATCTATATAAATTTTAATTTCAGCACAACTACTACTATAAAAATTGTTAGTACAAGGAACATATGTATGATCTATAATACCACATTTAGCTCTAATGAATAATCAATTACTTACATTTGATCTTGCACAGAAAGGATGTAAAGAGGGAAACTTACCTAAAACCTCTTTCGGCATCTGCTGGTGATGCTGGTATGGTATGGAACAAATCTACCAGTGCCAGAATAGTAGGACATACTTCCCAAGTTTGGAGTTGACATCTGCCCATGTGATGTTGTTAACTGGGCCTGCGAACCTGCCAATGTAAAAAAAGAAACAAGACTTACACAGACAAACTTTTAAAGTAAATATCTATAAAGACTATGAAGTCTATATCAATGTCATTCTAAAATCTATACCATATACAAAACCTAAGATGCGCTTGGATGCGCTTGCTAATTAATTATCATAATTTATGGTACACAATATCTTACTAATTTGAACTCATTGAGAGCATTTAGAACAAAGCAAGTCAATTATATTTTATTAAACATGACATGTAATATTTTGTTTGTTTTAAAGTAAGAATAAAAATAAGCTGCTTCAGTTTTGTCCATTCGTGAGCAATCTGATTTACATCTACATCAGCATCTTCCAAAGCAGTACTGAAATGGTTTACTTAATGATCAACTTCCTCATCATCATAGTCTGAAACTATAAAACATCATATATGTAGATAAAATCAAAATATTTTAGATGATGAGATTAATTAAAACTCAGCATCTGACTGTCAATTTAAAGCGGTTACATGTAGATATTTGCTGAAAGGTATTATCAATAATTATCTTTGACTGACTCAGACCATTCAACTACTTTTTTTTTTTGAGGCCCCATATGGGTATCCCCATTTATTTTCCCCGTAATAGGTGAACAGAGGTCGGGGAACCATCCTCAGTTGACCGTACAATGTAACATAAATTTCAATCATTATAAAAGAATTATACAGAGAAAAAATAAACATTATATTTTACTTTGTAGTAAATTCAACCATATAGGCACTTATGGGTTGAAAAATACAAACAAAATAAATAATAATGAAAAAAATAAAAAAATTAAAAGTAAATTGTTCTTCACATGTGATTAACATTTAAAAGTTTCATAATTCACATTCAATAAAATACAAATCCTTATCATTCAACTACTTCTAGTTTAATACCTTTAAGATCCTTAGCGTCGCTAGGAAACAGTGATAGGTTGAATATTTACACTGCAGTCAGGATTCCAGGGTTCTCTGAATCTGCGATGGAGAGACGTACTATTGCTGTCAGCAGTTTTTGTCTAGCTGAAATAAATGACCGATCATCTCCAGTCAGCTGGCCAGGTACAAATTCCATAGCCAGTTGAAGTTTTAATCCATTCCTGAAAGTCAAGTTTTATAATTTTAAGCATTTTATTTAAGCAAATTATTATAAAAGTTTAATATTTGCAGTATTATTGAATATACATGACACATTTTTCTACAATTAACAGGTTTTATTTTCTTAGAGGTTGTGTGCGTGCATACATATGTGTGAATCACTGTGTGTCAAAAATCATATTTAACTTTCTTTCATTTTCTCCAGACAAACAACAGCCATCTCAATTTCTGTCAACACCTCAGAAACGCAAGCTGTTTGTGACTGGATCTTCCTGCTTACAGAAGCCAGTACTTCTAATACGTCAAGCAGGAAATGGAGCATCAACCATACAGATTTTGTCTTGCCTTGTTTCCCTTTTCTAATCTGCTCACAAACACATCTCTGTTCTGCAGCTGGGAAACATTATAAAGCAATCAACTTTTAATAGCTATTTCTTTGTTTGAAGATGGAATCTATTTATAATGTGCATTATGAAAAAAAATTCTCAAACAAGATTCATTTCTAGATTATTAAAACAGAATATATTTTCTGTGTCAATAAAGCCTGTAATTTTGTATCATTTGAATATAATAAACAATGAAAAAATATAACCAAATTAAAGCAAAATATTGCTCATCTGATCTTCCAATCTTTTTATTAATAATCTGTTTTCATCGCACAAGACGAATAAAAATTATATTTACGACTGTCCAAGATGAGTGACAAACATGTCATATCCTTTAAAGAAATTCTCATTTGCTATCTCCAAGTGGCCAAACCATCTAGTGCCAGATATTTTTTGTCGGATAGGCCATTTTTTCCAAGCGGCTTTGCTGCTTTCTTTCAGCCCTGATCTTGTTACATTACTATTCCGATAAAAGTAGTAGATGTTTGTCAGAAACAATTCAACTTTGTTATATAAAGATTTTTTTTCTTTACTGGAGTCCTTAAAGGAAAACTCTAATTTGTGACAGTGGACACCAACTGTAAAGGTTCTATCAACCGATTCCAGTAAACGCTGAACGGCACCAGATTTCCCACCAACATGACGCTAGCACCATCTGTTCCAGGATCAACTAGCTTATTTCTGTAGTCTATGGCTAATTGTTTAGTCCATCTTGCATTACTCTACATACAGTCATTGCATCATCCCTTTGGACATTTTTTACTAATGAAAAATTAACCTGAATGTTACCTTTGTAATATGTTCGAAATAAAACAATTTCAGCCTCCTGTAACGAAGCATCTGTTGACCCATATGAACGGCATAAAGCAGAATGGAAATTAATGTCATTACTTGTCTAATATAACATGCAATTTTATTATCATGATGCTATTTATGGAACAGATTTCAAAAACATAGAATGATATAGTGTTAAAATACTTTCCAGTTATCACGATCCCCATCCCCCCACACAGATGAAACATCAACGGATTAGTGTTAACGTGTGTTTTTGTAACGTTGCATCACATCCGTGGTATGTTACAATACATATCCATTCGATGTATATGAAAACTATATCACAAAATTACACTTCTCAAAAGGGACTTGTTTCAATGTTTTAACTTCACTATAAAGATTTCGACTGCTCTAAGGTCTTGTATATTCAGTTTACAAAGGTAAAAGAAAAAAAAGGCCTACCAATGCGACAGATCACAATGCTCTTATAACAGACTGTGACAAATTAATAAAGCATGCCATGAATTTGTGATTTACGGCGCTTGAAAATACCACTTATAACAGACTGTGACTGATGAGTAACGCATGTAATAAACTTGTGTTTGTTTGTTGGTTGGTTTTAACGTCCCTTCGACAGTACTTCAGTTATTTGGAGACGATGTCTACTTATAACAGATATAGTGCTGCCACACTGCAGTATCACGCCGTAGACATGTGGCATGATACCACACCCAGTCACATTAACCTGCCCTTATATGCAAGGGAGCTATATGGTATGTCGCGGCCGCGATCAAAACCCACGACCTCCCGCTTCTGGGGCGAATTAACTTGTGATTTAAGTTGTTTGGGAATACCATTTATAACAGACAGTGACAAATCAGACAGCAGAGACAACAAAAACATATCATACACTACACATTGTTAAAACATTTATGCGACTATTTGTTTTGGTAACATTTGTTTTACTAAGACAGGACACTATGGAGAAAACCGCTGTCTCGAGGTTTTGATAAACAACACTCACATTCTCGTGTTCTACAAAACTACTTTGACATGATTATAGCTAGCTCAAAGTATGAATCATTCTGCAAGTATCCCTGTAGAACTACGTTTGTCGATGATACTAAACTGATTACGTATATTAAAATGTATCCATATATGAAACAAAAGATAATAATTGGCATCAAGATATAAAGTTTATTGATGTCGAGCACGCAAAACATACTTAATGCATTAACATTTACCAAGAGTATATATTCTGAAAGGAAACATCGGCTCTTGTGGTGACGTTGTTATAGCTACTTCTAAAATACATTAATTACATTAACATTACATATATCGCTATGCTTCAGAATACCTTAGAAATGAAATAGTGTAACATTATGTTAGCTGAAGTTATGCCATACTATGTTTGCGTTTCAAATTTCTTTTTTCATTTTCACTGTGTTGTTCAAAACATTGGCTTCAGGGACGTTTTACAAAAACGTGATAACCGTTAATTTGTTACACTTGCCGATTTGAAAAAAAAAATGAAGGCAATTAAATTTGAGTGCTACGATAGAAGACTACAGAATCGATCAAATTAAGTAAACTTGATAGTCTGTAAATTGGGATCTTTTTGTCTACATTCTTACAAAATGTCTTTATATAATATGTCTATTTTGATATTGTATTTGACCTTTGATAAAAACAATACATATCTAGCGAAAGATATGTTCTCTCCCGGAAACCTGCCAGTATAACTTAAGAAAACCTGAAACTATCAATAAGAAAAGATGTTTATGAATTTCCTTTTGACAGAAACTCTTGTTGTACTCTAGAATCAAACGATTTAAATTTATATTGAAGATTGGTGACAGATTATTTTGTAACCCGTGGTATGAAAGACCTGTCAAATGCCAGTGAAACGGAAACAAAGTCTTTCCATTTCTTTTCTTTCCTTTTTTTTTAACATTTTTTACATGCGAGACTGAGACAGTCAAGGGCTAGAATGTATGCAATTTCTCAGCCTCCATGGGTTCATATGGTTTTCTCCATGTTTAGTATGGTGTTTTAACACAAACAACCTACAGTAATGAGGTTCTCGTGAAATACATAATGTATAATGTATGTACATGGACTCTCCTAAAGATTCAAGAATGGCCAGATTAGCATTACTGGTGGTCTTTACCATTATCAGGGTAATGGAACGTGGGAACTGTGTAACCAACATTAGTTTCTGAACAAGAAAATGTATTTTCTTCTTCACAGTGTGACATAGGATATCAATATATGCATTATTTGCTTATGGTCAACCGTTAATTAAACATATTTTAACAAAGACATCCGTAAGCACCCTTGATATTTCTAAAAGTTGATCATATATACCTTTGTAATTAAAACACACACACACAGACTAAAAAAAAAAAAACAACGGCGAATTTAATTTAGCAAATGTTAACGCTCTAGCCTTGTTGATTTTTACCAGGACACAATTGGGACTTTAAATTATTGAAATGATAAATAAAGATTATCAAAAGAGGTTCGGGTGAAACTGTGCCTCTACCTGATGCATTGAACATGACAGTATCAAGAGCTAGTTCTCTGTTGTCAGTATGCCCCAGTGACATTTTGAGTGCAAATGATTATATTTGATCTATTTCATTGCCAGTTATCTTACATTTAGATATACAGTCCAATCTCGGTTTTTCGAAATGTCGGGGTAAGCTTCTTATTTCGAAGAAAGCATGTGTTTGAATAACCCGAATCCAGATTGCGCAATAACGTTACACTTCTCACTCACACAAAACACTCACATATTTAAAATCAAGGAGCGCAGTGCATTGCAATTTTAACGGTCATCGTGATAATGAGATACAAATAAAACAGCTAGTGTAAATAAACAGCATATTAAGAACAGAACATATATTTATTACGACTTGTACAATACAAGGTACATGGTCATTTTCAATATACTATACAAAGTTAATTTATTAACAGTGGCTCGTGAACTGAGTGTACACAAAGAGAGAGAGAAAAAGTTACATGCATATGTATTTAATATTAACATAAATAAAGAAAATAGGAAAGTTGTACAAAACTACATTAAACAACAACTATATTAGAAAAATACTGATAATATTAGTATAATTGATTCTAATATCAAATACCTTTTTAACAAATATGACAAATTATTCAGAAATTCATTTTATGGACAGAAGGTCTTCTATAAAAACGAGAATAAATGAACCTACCACGAATGTCGTTAAATAGTGGAAATATAAATAGAAAATGTTATTTATCTTTAATATATATTTTGTCACAGCAAGTACAGTAAGTAAAGCATACAGTGTACATGTCAAAGCCGGGTGTCGAGCTTGACAAACAACTCACGCGATAACCGAGTATCACCGTTTTTTTTTTTAAAGTGTTTTACTGATCACACAACAAGCTATGGTGCCATATTTCTGCAAGCCACTTATCCATTTATATTGAAACTTTTCTGAAAAAATTGCCGCATATTCAGTTACTATCTGGCAAGTAGAAAATTTTCAAGTTATCTACTTAGGTATCTTAGCAGGACAAACTGTCTGTTAGTGCTCACTACTGCCAACCACATATTCACTTAGGCCGACTGAATATTATGATTTTTCCCTGATGGTTATGTAAAAGAAAGGCTTGTTATCCACATAATTTAACTGACAAACTTGAAAAAGACACGATATTCAGTTATCTTAAGTGAATATATTGATGACAGTAGTGGGCACTAATAGGCAATTTTGGCCTGTTAATATATCTAAGAGGATATCACGAATGTTTATACTTACTAATCTCCGTAACTTGAAATCAGCTACCCGACTATTGTCAAAATTGATCAGTCTTTCTTTCACCGTAAACGGGTTTCACGCATGTATAAATTTATTCTCACCTCTAAATTAAAAAAAGAAATCGAGATATCGAGATTCGGCAGTAGTTAAATCATCGGCACGCATGTTTATTCATATGTATACCATTGGTTACTAGTTATCAAATTTAAAAAAATTGTGTAATGCCCTATAATGGATATCGTCTTTGAAGAGCTTCATTTTTCATTTGCTTTAGTCACTCGGATTTACTGCTAACGCAAAGTGATGGTGTTTTCATATCTCCCCTCAGTGACTAATTCGCTCTCATGATACTATTTTTACCTAGAAATAGAATCATTGTTTTTCGTTGAAAATTATCTGCCAACATGTGCGTACATCTATCAACTCGTATATTACGCTAAAAATTTAAAATATATTTACTGTTATTAACGAATAATAAAGTGAAAAAAATGTGCATATAGCAGTAGTTTATTCGTGTCAAAAGCTGTATGCGGGTTCTTTTTATCAACCTTTCTTATGTAGTGTAATCCGAGGAAGTTGAATCGTTTTGACGCCTACGGTATCTTAATCTCCAAGTTCAGTATAATGATTATCGGTTTCCTTTGTCTCATAGGGATCATTTCGAGGTGGAAAAGTTCCCAGTAATTAAGAGTTAGAAATGGCATTCGTTCTTTTTTAAGATGCATAGACTTTACTGGAAATCAATTATAACAATCGTCTTTGTTTGGTATGATGTCGTAAGTCTTGATAATGTTGAAGTATACAAGGAGGAAGATAGTTTATAAATGCCTGTTGATTTATGTAATCAATGCTGTTCGCTCGTATTTATACTGCCTTATTATCACCCCTTTCATTAAATATATATTTAGGTAAAAAACAACTAAGGGATATGATCTTAAAATGTTAAAGCAGATATCTGTTGAATGTTTTCGGCACTTTTTTTTCTTTTCTTTCTTATTTTTTTTTTTTTTTTTATTTTTTTTTTCGACTATATCGAGTGAAAAAAAAAGTTATATGGTTTTCACGGTGGCCCTACCCCTCCTGCATTTATCTGTTATATAACGTCACTCATTAAAATGATGCCTATGAAACAAGATTGCACACTGTCAAGCCTGGCATTAAGTGGAGAACATCATGTTGTAACAGTATGGCCATACCACGTGGTATATGACGTCATTTTAAGCTAATGCAAAAACAACAACAACAACAACATATTTTGCATCGATTCAGAGTGGAAAAAAACTGTTGTAAGTATTTTATTTCAGTATCAATTTTAATGTTATATAGCGCATGCGAACCATAGAATTGTGCCCTACACACATGTCACAATGGTTCTTTAGTCAGATGTACAGATTTTCGTAACATTCGGGAAAACCTTGTTTGCTAACACGTAATGCACATCGCCTGTAATATGCTAGGGAATCACTGTTTATCCAAATGTACCCGGTACGTTGCTGCCTATTAAAAAAAAATTAATGACCCTATATTTAATAAGAAGGTAGGTAACTTCGTCCACTGAAAACGTATATCATGTCGTTTCAATTGCCGAAATTCCTTTGATTATTGATAGATTTTCATAAATTGGTCTTATTTTGTGTGAAAGGGAAGACAAACAAGGACAAAAGCACCTACTTGCCTGAGGAATCGCCCTATAAATGTTCACGAAGTCAAAAACATGTTTGGTCGGAAGAGATCTGACCGACAGAATCTCGCCAATTTCTCCCGTGTAAAACTATAGAAAAACTAAAGCCACACTATAAGTGTTAAATTGTATGGACAGGTACTGATGAAAGAAACAAATATACCTAAAGTGAACACGTGTGCTGACTTGAAACCCATTGTTTTTTGAGAAGGTTTTGTACCTAAATCGAAAACAAAACTACATCAGCAATGTCACCGAGATGCTCGAGAGAAACTGTAGAGAATCCGCAGTTTAAACGTAGCTGATCACCGATCAAGGTCGAGTCGGATGAATTTTTAAAACGGTAGAAAATAGGCTGCATAAGATTAAAAATGAATTGACAAGTTTTCATTTTTGGTTTATGTGTTCCTTTTATAAATATGTGTCCATACAATTCAATACTGATATTGCAGCTTTAGTTTTTCTTAAGTTTTACATGGGAGAGATTGGCGAGATTCCGTCAGTCAGATATCTTCCAACCAAACGCGTTTTCGACTTCGCGAACTGTTGTAGTGCGATTCCGCAGGGGGTGTTTTTGTACTTGATTGTCTTAATTCATTCCTTTCACGCAAAATAAGACCAATTTAATGAAAATCCACCAATTTTCAAAGGAGAAACAGAATTTGAAACGACAAGATTTACCTTTTCAGTGGACGAAGTTACCTATATATAAGATTATAGATTTTTTAATGGGCAGCAACGTACCGGGTACCTTTGTCTTCATCTGGCAAAAGAATCATTAGGTTTTTTGTGTAATGTAATGAAACTATATCCCATTATAATTGATGAAAAAATAGATTACTTACAGCAGTTTTCTTTTTCGAATCGAGGCAAATAATGCTGCTTGTGATAGCTTAAATGACGCAATATACCACGTGGTATGGCCACACTGTGTAACAGCCTGGCACAATGCTGATACAGCTATTATTAATTGTAGAGCACAGGAATGGCATTAATAATATGGTTTTAATTGTAGAACACAATGTTGTAAAAGGAAGTATTAGATGTTGAGCACTATGTTTGTAGAGCACATTTTTGTAACAGACTGCCATTAATTGTAGAGCAGAACTTTGTGACATTCTGGCATAAATGGTAGAGCACATTGTTTTTACAGCTGGCTTTAATTTTAGGACGTTCATTGAAGAGCCAGCTGGTATGAATTAAGCAATTTTAAAGCTGTATGAATTATAGAGCACAATGTTGTGACAGTCTGGCATCATGTTGAAACCGTCAGTATGAATTAAAAACCGCAATATGGTAGCAGTCTGTCATTAATTGTAGGGTATTAATTTTAGAATACAATGTTACAACAGCCGGCATTAATTGTAGAGCACAATGTCGTAATAGCCTGGCATTAACTGTTTAGTATTAATTGTAGAGCACAATGTCGTAATAGCCTGGCATTAACTGTTTAGTATTAATTGTAGAGCACAATGTCGTAACAATCTTGCAATTATTGTAGAGTACTATGTTGTAACCGTTTGGAAATAATTGTAGATACAATTTTATCTGGCAAAATTTTTAATTGACAAATGTAACATGATATTAATTGTAGAGCACATATTTGTAGAGCACAATGTTCAAACAGTGTAATTGTATTTAGGATAGTAATTGCAGAGCACAATGTTGTAACAGTCTGGTATTAATTGTAGAGCACAATGTTTTAACAGTTGATATTAATTGTAGAGCACAATGTTGTGTCAACTGGCATTAATTGTAGAGCACAATAATTTAATTGTGGAGCACAATGCTGTAACAACTGATATTAATTGTAGAGCACAATGCTGTAACAACTGGCATTAATTGTAGAGCACAATGCTGTAACAACTGATATTAATTGTGGAGCACAATGTTGTAACAGTCTGGTATTAATTGTAGAGCACAATGTTGTATCAACTGATATTAATTGTGGAGCACAATGTTGTAACAGTCTGGCATTAATTGTAGAGCACAATGTTGTAACAGTCTGGTATTAATTGTAGAGCACAATGTTGTAACAGTCTGGTATTAATTGTAGAGCACAATGCTGTATCAACTGATATTAATTGTGGAGCACAATGTTGTAACAGTCTGGCATTAATTGTAGAGCACAATGCTGTATCAACTGGCATTAATTGTAGAGCACAATGCTGTAACAACTGGCATTAATTGTAGAGCACAATGTTGTAACAGTCTGGCATTAATTGTAGAGCACAATGCTGTAACAACTGGCATTAATTGTAGAGCACAATGTTGTAACAACTGATTAATTGTAGAGCACAATGTTGTATCAACTGACATTAATTGTAGAGCACAATGTTTTAACAGTTGACATAAATTGTAGAGCATAGATAAAAGGTTTGCTGCTATACATTTTGCCTTAAAATACAATGTCGTAACTAAAGACGTGTAACAACATGCAAATACTTAATCGTTTTACGTTTTATTTTAAAACAAAATCAGAAATGTTTTTGATTTAGCATCGAATAAAACACATGAACAGTGAAGTCTTGGCTGAAAGAAATAGTATGACATTTTTCCCTAAACCAGCTATATCAGAAAGATTACTATAAATCTTCATTTGGTTTATTTGAACAATACTCTCCAAAATTTCAATTCACGTAGGGGTCATATTTCAATGTCTAACATCTCAATAAAGTTTTCAGTTGCACCAAAGGTCGTACATTCTGATAAGGGTAAAAGAAAACAAAGAATATGCCCACACAACATCTCACAATGTCATTATAAATCTTATCTTGCAGCCTATGGGGAACAATGGAATGGCTGCAGTACTGTGGTATGTTGTCTTTCTTCTGACAGGACGCAGTACAGAGATACTGAAATATATGATATTCAAGACATGTTGAGAAGAGGGTAAACAGTTCATCATACTCTTTAGGCTTATGCTAGATAATAATGACTCTTTGCTGTCTTGTGTGTTGTTATTTTGGTTCAATACGTGTTGTTGCCGTGGACAACATAAGAGGTTGTATGTCAAGTACTGCTCATCAAATGGAACAGTCATGTTCCTCATTTGACATTGTTAAAATGCCTTTGTCGGCTAAAATGTAAGTTTATTACTATACAGTTTATGTTATAAAGCGGATTGAGTTAATTCGATATTTTTTCTACCTCTCAATAAGAACGCTCATTCCATATTTTATACGTAGGATTTTGCAATTTAGATTTTAAATTGTCGGCTTTAAGCCGCGATCGCTTCTCACGGTAGACACGTACTTGTCCGTAGTTTCTGTAAACGTAGTTTCACGATAGTGTCACTATGGTAAACTAGATAGAGCTACTTTGGTAAACTAGATAGTGCTACTTTGGTAAACTAGATAGTGTCACTATGGTAAAATAGATAGTGTCACTATGGTAGACTAGAAGAAAATGTATTTAATATCTTAAAACTTTGTTTACGGACCACGCAAAAATAATCGATTGTTCAGAATATTTTTCCCGACAAGACGTCGGGGACACATCGTTGTTTAATTATTATTATTCGAAAAATATTTATTAGTGACTTGCTTATAATCCAAAACTTCCCTAAATGTTTGTAAGCATATATATTACCTTTCATAAGTGCACAATGTTAGACGAATTAAACTATTCATTTCTAGATACGTATAGATTAAAAATGTATATTCTGTCCGCCTCGGGAGCGGGAGATCGCGGGTTCGATCCTCGGCCACGACATACTAAAGTCGCAAAAAATTGTACTGTCATAGCTCCCCTGCTTGGCACTAAAAGCATATAAGGGTAGTTGCAGCACTGGTTGGTCCAGTGTCAGGATAATGTAATAGAGTGTGCTATCATGCCACATGTCTACGGCGTGATACTGCAGTGTGGCAGCACTATATGTCTTAAGTAGACATCGTCTCCAAATGATTGAAATATTGTCGGGGGGGGGGGGGGGGGGGCGTTAAACCCAACGAACAAACAATAGGTATTCTTAAAAGTAATATGCGATATGCAAGATCTTTAAAACGTCAGAGATATGGTGATATTCACATTTTCTTAACCCTTTCCCTCATAGAGGAAACCAGGAAAAGACCTATCGCAGGCTGATCAGGTTTTATGCTGTTCGCTGCTCCTCAGTGGTCTGGAAATGAGGACTTTATAATTAAATTTGATAAGGTTTAACTGTGGTTTTCTGCAGATCAGGCTTTATGTGGTACCTACTGAGTGCGTCAAAATGAGTCTACATGAGGGAAAGGGTTAAAATTGTGACAGAGTATCTAATAAAAATGCCATAACTGAGCTACCACTTGTTCGTATTGTCGTCTACAGCTTAAGTGTGCTATGTTAACACGAATGAACTAATTTATGGCACTCTCCTAAATATTAAAAAAGAAGGTCAAATTAGCCTTACTTAAACCAGGGTAGTGGGACACAGGAAGTGTGCTCTGAATACGAACCTTATTAGAATTTTGCTTCACAGTGTACCTTATAAAGTCACGAGAAGTCCTTGATTGCTGATCGTCAACAATTAACTCATTAGAAAGCTAGGGAAAAAGTCATGTGTGAATATTTTTAATATCTAACAGCCGAATGTAGGTAACCCTTTGATATTCGGAAATGAACACACACAGACACACACACAACTGGGCGTATCCATTTAAGTACAGTCAACTCTCTTTACAACAACGGTATCTGTTTCAGCGAAGTTTGCTGTAATACCCCTGTCACACCAGGGCCGCGTTCCCACGGCGTCCAAAAAAAAAAAAAAAAAAAAAGAAAGAAAAAATGCAAAACGCCGAGATGCAACATCGTCGCAACAACGCAATAAAAACTCCAGTAGACGCGCTGATATTGCATAAAATGCTGAGTGACGGTGCGAATTTTGAGCATGCAAAAAACGAACGCCGTGGCGTAGTGGTCTGATTAGAGCGCAGTGGGGTCGCCGTAAGGTCGCCATAGCAGCGCAGAACGGTCTCCTACAACGTCACATGAGCTCCATGCGAACGCTGTGGTTATCCGTGGCGCTTGCACGTAGATTGTATGGCGTTCTCTGAGATGTCTGTGCGTCTCTACCGCGCGTATCCTAGGTGTATGAGCGCCGTGAAAGCACAGTGTGATCGCCTTTAAAGCACTGTACACGCAATGGATGCGCCGTGCGAGCGGAGACAATCGCCAACTAAAATCCATAAGAAGGCAATAGATCGCAATGGAAGCTCCGTTGCAACGCCTTGGTCGCTGTGAGGGCACTGTGACATCCCCATCTTCACGAAAAAAATATCAGATTTAAATACCAGATTTTTCTTGCAATCTCACGGCGCTCTGGAAAATTAAACAACGCCGTACCAATGCAGTGGAAATGTGTGAAGTGCGACAGGGCTTTATAAAGAAAGTGTCATTGTAAATAATAGAGACATAGAAGGATCAAGAACTTAAGTTTTCAAGACTACTGCTGTTATAAAGATGATATTATAATGAATGCCGCTGTAAAGGGTTTTCTGTATACAGTAACTGTCTAGCCGTTTTGATTGATTTGTATATATTTTGTATAATGAAAACTAATGGGATTTTAGTGACAAGTAGTGTTTAATTTATCGATGTAAGATAATAAAATATGCTGATCAACCAGAGCGCGGGGAATTGTTCTTGTTTTCATAACAACACGGCATCAAAATTCAGTATATTGGCTAATGGACTACAGAGAAACTGTTCTGTCAGAGTATCACTGGGATCTTATCGGATCTTAGAAAATCTCGGTAATTAAGCAAAAGAAATGACATTCGCTCCTGATTAAGAAACATTGATTTTAATGATAATCAATATTAAAGTACAGTTGGACTTGTGTGGAAAGATTTGTCATTTCTAAATGACCTTGATATTTAAGCATGGCGATTTGTGATTTGATGTGAAAGCTGCAATGATTTTCAATGTTTCCATGTCACTATTCGGTCTGACAACCAAAAGGAAATGCGTTAGTGATAAACAGAGATATATTGATCATCTGGCCTTCGATAATGAGTAAATGATTAGAAGAGATAAAACTTTTGTTAAATAAATGTTTGTAAAACATGGTTTGTATCTTATATTATGGAATTTATCGCAAGCGACACGAAGCGGAGCGCTGCGATAACTCCATAAAATTTAAAATATAAACGATATAATATTTACAGTTTTGTCAAATACGCCATACAGCTTTGCCTTTGACATCGCATTATGGACCCGCCTCCCGTTTGATTGACAGTTTCTCGTGATTCTTTAAGTACAGTTCAGAGTCAATGTTACTGGGTACATTTATATTTTGCGCTAACAAAACATGACGTAATCATTCG
>JAIFHC010000219.1:0-50000 GCA_021229015.1 Solen grandis | reverse complement strand
CCGGATAATCCCTGCTGTATGCACTTCTACTCGTTATAGTAATGACTTTGATCAAGATCTATTTAGAAACTTAGGAGTTGCGTTCTCAAGTTAATATGCTATGGAGACCAAGTTTCGAAAGGCATAACTATTGCAAAGTCAATGAACCGGAAAACGCCTCTTCATGGATATCTACCCATTATAGTTCTGACATTGACCAAGTTTTGAAAAGGTACGGTCAGAATCGACCATTTCCGTGGTGGACGCTCTAACCACTCGGGTATCGTGGACAGTACTAAATAAGTTACCTTCATTAGAAAAAAACAATCAAACAAAAAACAAACATACATTTTGTCACCTTCATCATCATCATCATCATTACTAATACTTGACTTGACTATTTGAGTTTACCGTCGCTTCGACAGTATTTCAGTCATATGGGGACGTCCACCTAATTACAGGTGGAGGAAGACACCGAATGTTCGGAGGCAACCGGGTAGAAACACCGACCTACCGCAAGCAAACTGGAAGGCTTCCTCACATGAAAATCCGAATGACCCTGCCGGGATCCGGGATTCAATCCCAAGCGGTGAGACGCTGAGTGAGTGTTATATTACTAATACTAAGACTACAGTAATACTACTACTGTCACTGTTACTCCCCTTTCCTATAGATTGTTTTCTTTTAGGCGACAAAATTAGTCCTAATCGCCATCCAATAATGACCCCATACACAGCAGCACAGCTTGCTCGAAAACAAGGAAGAATACGCAGGAAGTGTAGAAAACTTAAGAGATATATTCACAAGAATCGAGTTTGTGCTGAGCATGCAATATGCGAGCTCAAGTGCTACAGGTCCACATAAAGTGTTTAGAGGCATCCACGACCAATGCTATCCCATGTAGTTAATATATGTGCTTCACTAGTTAAAAGGAGAAAACAAATAGGTTTAATTTGGTAAAATGTACTTTATTTTTGTGGTTTGAATAATTGCCTGAACGCCACCTTCTGCGAGTAAATAAATTTTTGAGATTTCCTCCCTGTTTGACAGTGGAGGTCCGCTGTTCACTTAAGTGCTCGTCATAATTCGTACAAGTCTAGTACTAGTACTATCATGTCACTTGTCTACGACGTGATACCTCAGTGCAACAACACCATATTAGTCTCACGTAGACGAAAGTCCCCAAATGACTGAAATAATGTTGGTGGGACATTTAATCCAAGCATAACAAACTACTGATACGTCGAAGATTATGAGGGTGCTGATGTTGATAAAGTATAATCACAATTATTCCTGTATAAAATGCATATTTAAAGGGGTTCAGACAGTTTAAATTCATAAATAATTAGAATTTTCTTATTCATATACATATTAGTTTCAGGCCGCCAGCAGAATTTCAGTGGTACTGACAGAACGATATAAAACATACATTAGGAGGGGTTCATACTGTTTTCAGTTGAGAATATTTTTTTTCCATTGTACATAAGACTATCGTTTCAATACACGTCAGCAGGTTTTCAGCGGCATTACTGAGGAAATATATCTTTGACAGAAAGAATTAAAAAATCATGTATTCAATCGTAAGATACCTCTTAGAGAGGTTCAAATAATTATCAGTCGTAAATATTAAATCATAATTCGTCAGCAGACTCTCAGCTATTTTCACACAGCTTTCATCCATAGATAATAAGATTTTTTTATTCTTAGGATTATCTAGTTTCAGGCCGCCAGCAGACTTTCAGCGGCCTTACGGAGGACATATATATTTGACAGAAATACATCAAAATTCATTTATTCCGGCGTAAAATGCATATTTGGAGCAGTTTACACATCATTGGATGAAAACTAAGATTTTCATTATTAAATCAATATTTAGTACTACGCCGCCATTTCGCTAGCAGCCTTTCAGTGGCATTACGATGAAAATTATTTCGACAAAGTGCTATTTAACCGTTATTCAATACTGAAATGCGAATTTGAACATTTTCTCATATTCTTCACCATTATATGATAATAAACAAGTTATATCCTAAAAGGCTGTCAAGCCTTCAGTATTCAACCAGCCTTTCTGTCGCTTTACAAACATAACATTTTACAGAAAAATAATTTCAATATGAACTGTAAAATAAGTTTTTTTGACTTAAATTAAATGCGAGAAAATAAAAAAAAAATCACTTTCTTTGGTATCCATGATAATTAACCATCATACTTGAAAATAAATATTTTTTTGTAATAGTTATACCATATTTACATAAGAAACACGAATTGATGATGTAAGAACGCTACTCTATAAGGTTTCTACGTTCACGCTGCCAAGCCGCCAGACCACTAAGTTCACGCCGTCAGGCCGTTAGGTTCACGTAGATTTCTTCGGTACCATGTGATTAAGAACTATATCCAAAGTGTCACAGAAAATGACTGTACCGGCTGCCTTGGAATTGCATGCTTTTACGGGAGATAAAAACGAATTATGTTTCCAAACCGAGCACTGTTACTTACTTTCCGGCCCAAATAAGTGGAACCAGGCTTCATCACATGTAATTATCTTCTGAATAAAAATTTCACCTTCTTTAAAAAAAAAACTGCTCAAGAAATCTTGGCACAAATCTTCTCGAACCTCTATTTGCTCCCACGTTAAAAGTCGCATAGCCAGTCTGTTGGTAAAAAGAAAACAACATTTTGTGCTGTGTCGTAACACAGCAACATGCCTATGACTCCAAGACAGAGTCGAAATCGTCCTTTTTTATGGAGATTTTCCGTCCAGGACGGAGGTCATCTTCGATAGAGGATCTGCCATCAATAAATCAGTGACACTACTTGTGGACAGCAGAATTAGAGAAGGCAGATATTCAGGACAGATCAAAGTTCATGGTTTGACTATTCACATAACTGTATGTAATATTTCGTGGCTTTGTGGTATTCTTTTACAGTTGTGGCAAAGCAACGTCATATGGAAAAGGCTAAAAATACACATAGCAAAATAAAAAAAATGCGCAACTTTCATAAGTATAGCGATAATAATCATTATATGATTTAATTCAACCCTACAAATTCAAATCAGCTAAATTTTGTACAAATTTACGCCAAATTGCATTCATTTAAGCTTATTAATGAAATGCTGGCATCCTCCTCACTCTAGAAAACACCATTACTATGCGTAAATCTTTTTTTTTTAATCGGAACAGGCGAAAAATTTTACCGAGTATTATGCGTACAATACTCGGTAAAATTTTTCGCCTGTTTGGAATGCTTTCTGTTAAAGGAAGCACTCCAAGCACTCTTAGTTGATCAAATTGGGACAGTCAATAAACCATAAAATTGTATCCATTGACGGGAAATTATATACATTGAAATAAGCAAAATGTCAGCATTTTATCTTTTATCATCAGTTCTTTTATAGTAATAGCTAACAATCATTTTCTGATTATGAAAATCATGCATGGGGAATAGTAAAAAGATAGGGTGCTAGGCATCCCATGCTACTCAGTACACCAGGGAAAACCTAGCACCGAAAATATAATGGTGCAAAACCTAACACCGTAAAATCTTAAAATTCCTTTATATTATACAATATATATGTAGCCGGGTACAGGTATTTGGTGATAAATCAATAGGCAATAAGACATGAGTGTCTCGATAGCTCAGTGGTAGAGCGCAGGAACGGTAGTCCTGAGGCCCTGGGTTCGAGTCCCGGTCGAGCCATGATTTTTTTCACCACCTGTTACATTTGGCGCCCAACGTGGGACCGAAACTGTTACAGGTGGTGAAAAAAATCATGGCTCGTAGACTTATGATGCCGGGATCGCCACTGTTACCGGGGCTCAATAAATGAGAAGATACCGGTTGCAGGTTCAGTTGTTTTAATAGATTACTAATGATAATAATAATAATAGCAATAACCTGAAATAGAGAAAACATAATTATAATTCTTTCAAATAAATAATATAACATATCATTTCAATCATTTCAATCATTTCAGTATTAATACATTCATCTCAATCTAAATATAAAAATAACAGAATGACTTTACTTACCGGGCGGCTTTACTGACAAATTAAATTTAAATAAATACAGAATGCTCTTTTAAAAGAACTACTAAATAAGTGTTGCTTAGACAAAAGTCAGACCCAGAGTGAAGTAAGAAAGGGTTAGCCAAAAGGAAGAAAGGAACGTTACAGTTGGTTAATTCTCCCAGCAGCCACCAGACTAGCACTCACAACCTGACACGCATGCTTTCAGTCAAACCTTAAACAAACACACTCACACAGGGACAAAGACTGAACACTCATGCCAACATCAGTGACAAGCACAATAAAAACATACAAGAACATCTTGCTTGCCTACTTAAAATATACTCATAAAATTGCATGGGTAACATACTCCCTCCCCAGGGAGAAATGTCTCCTGGCATTTATACAAATAAAAACAGCACCTCATGTTTAATATAGGTCTACAAATCAAACAATGCATTGATGAGTATATCAAACAGAGTGTTAACCTGAAACAAAATATACAGATGACAGCTTATCCCTATCAGGATACACCACCTGCAATAAACTCAAAACATACTGCACAGTGCAAAGGTCAGAGTCCCACACACTAACTTAAATAAACACAGACGGTCAGTGTGTACATAAGCAGGCAATATTCTTACACATATAGAGGTCATTTTCCAGGCCACGACACCGATCTGTCAAATGTAAATAAACAAACAGAGTGACCAGGAAGTTAAATAAAAAAAACATGGTAAAACCGGGACTCGAACCCAGGGCCTCAGGACTACCGTTCCTGCGCTCTACCACTGAGCTATCGAGACACTCATGTCTTATTGCCTATTGATTTATCACCAAATACCTGTACCCGGCTACATATGTCATCCCGGCAGTTCATGCTACACCTGTTGGTGCACAGTTCAGTCTAGAAGATAGACTTGAGAGGATGGAAAAGTCCCTTAAGGCTGAGATTTCTAAGGTTGAGACTCGCCTAGAAGCCAAGTATGAGGGTAAGTTAGATGAAATTTTGAGACGGTTGTATAAGTCTGGTACCCAATCCTCACATGGCAACCCTGATACTCCTTGTTCTGGTAACAGTGGTAATGGTAACTCACATTTTGGTAACCAGTCATACCAAACCCGCTACAATGGTAGTAGAGGTGGTTGGCGGGGGCCAAGATTTCAGTCTGGCCATGGTATGGCTAGGGGTCGTGGTTCCTCTCACAGTTCCTCTTCAGGTTACCGAGGTCAGTCAAAAGAGTAACCGCCTCAGTTGAGGGCCAGATTGAGGCTGGTGATTCTGTTGGTCCAAACAGTGATTTATTGACAAGACTAGTTGGGGATTCAAACCAAACGTCCGTTTTTATAAATGGCAAAGACTTTGATTGCTTAATAGACACTGGGTCTATGATTTCTGTCATAAATGAAGGTTCTGCACGTTCTTTGCCTGAGATACATGAAATCTTACCATTGGAGAACTTAGGTTTGGATATTTCTTTAGCTGATGGTGCAAAGCTCCAGTACATTGGCTATATTGAGTGTTCTTTATCAGTACCATTTTCAGATTTTAAATTTGATGTACCCATTTTAGTAACACCAGATAATGAATTCTCCAAGTCATGTCCTGTTATCATTGGAACCAATGTCATTAGATTTTTTAAGAATCAGACAGAATATTCAGTCTTGCCAACTGAATGGGAAACTGCTGTCAACAGTTTGACATGTCAGTCCTTTTCGGCTAGATTATATGGCAAGAAGTCATTTAAACTTGCTCCGAACCAGACATCGACACTGACATGTGTTGTCAGAAACGTTGACCATGGTATTGCGCAGGTTGTCACTGAAAATCCAGAAACAGGCAATCCAGGTTATTTAGTCTGCCCACGGCTTGTAAAACTGAAGCAGTCTGGATCTTTTGCCAGAATTGCTGTCAAGGTCTGTAATATGACCGCAAAGCCAATAACAATTCAACCCAAGTCAACTGTTTGTCAACTGACTGAGGTTGAGGTTGTAGACAGTTTGGCTTCAGATTTGCCTAGTAGTCAGTCCAAGGATGCTGAAGGTAGTGGATTGGGGGTAAAGATTAATACCGACAACCTCACGCCTGATCAAGTCCTTAGGGTGC
Source organism: Solen grandis (assembly GCA_021229015.1). NCBI lineage: Eukaryota > Metazoa > Mollusca > Bivalvia > Adapedonta > Solenidae > Solen > Solen grandis. The sequence continues at coordinate 43,904 of JAIFHC010000219.1, read as the reverse complement.
ACCAGGTTTTAGGCAACTGGAAACATATATTTTCCACCGGGTTTACAGACATTGGGTGTACTGATCTTCTTCAGCACAAGATTGTGTTGGAGGATGACAGACCATTTAAACAGCCCTACAGAAAAATTCCCCCAGGCATGTATGAGGAGGTCCGCCAACACATCAAGCAGATGCTTGATGCTGGTGTTATTAGGGAATCGGACAGTCCTTATTCTAGCAATGTAGTTCTTGTTAGGAAGCGAGATGGTAGTCTACGCTTTTGCATTGACTGGAGATTATTAAATTCTCGCACGAGGAAGGATGCCTATATGCTCCCGAGATTTGAGGATATTGTTGACTCACTAGTTGGTTCAACAATGTTTTCAAAGCTTGATCTCAGATCGGGTTACTGGAATGTAAAGATGGAAGAAAGTAGCATTCCTTATACAGCTTTCTCAGTCGGAAACTTGGGTTTCTATGAATGGACCCGTATGGGTTTCGGGCTGACAAATGCTTGTGCAACATTCCAGCGTTTAGCTGAGCGCACAATGGGAGAGCTACACTTACGTGAGTGTCTCGTCTTTATCGACGACATCCTCATCTTTTCCAGGAACTTTGAGGAGCATATCAGGAGGTTGGAAACTGTGTTTTCCAAACTGTCTGAGCATGGTCTCAAATTAAAACCTTCTTTTTCAGTTGTGAGGGAAGGACATCTTGGATCAGTGATACAAGGAGCCCACGTTATATTCCAATCTATTTCATTAGGTTTTAAAATAAGTTTGTCTGAAAAGATCGTAGATGACCAATTTGCAGTTGTTATAATGAATCTGTTAGGAGATTTTAAATCACTTTCACCGCTTAAAATTGATACATCCCCTCTTAATCAAGATAATGAATTTCAAATCTACACACCAATGGCTGATCTAAAAATACAGAGAATTGATACAAAACTTGACAGAATGAATAAAGCAAAGATTGCATCGATGGAAAAATTTCTTCAGCGTAATATGCCGGAATTTTTAACGATGCGAGATAATTATCGTAAGGTAAATACCATAAATGATAAAAGTGTTACTTTAAAAGCAGATACACGTGACACTAATATCAGCAAATATAGACACTCTTATTGCTTTAGTGGAACAGCTGGTAGAGTACTTCTAGGTTCTCCGGTTTGTGTCAAGACGCCTGGTCAGGAATCAAATGTGGTTGGTGTATGCACGAGAACAATACCATGGGTGTTCCATCATTTGGATAATCATGAACATGATTTTTTGAAAGAGCATGCATATATAATATGCACGCCTATAAGCGACATACTACCAATGATCTCTAAAAGGAACAAACTGTTAAGTAAAGAAATATTCAAATCATAAATCACACAACTATGTCATCTTGATGTTCTTTAATAAAATAGCTACTTACTGACCTACTGATAAAAATTTTAACTTAACTGAAACACATTCAATTTTTCTGGGAACATGTTAGTTGTAAACAAGCAAACACTTTGACAACACGGACAAGACATTTACAGATTCCCTATCAGGACATACTCCTATTTTTTTCCTGTGACACATCTTAATTCGTGTGTACGAGTACATTGTAAGAACGATTTGATTTCTTATTTCGTGATTACAAACCTATCCAAACCCCTGTATTATTTCGTTAATACGAAAGGTTTTCCGAAAATAGATTGCAATTACTCAATGAAGTAAGCAAATTTGATTGTAAAGGCTTGACGTTTTCTTTCGTTTACTAACGAAACAAGAAATGTCTTTTAAAAAAGATATTTGGCGGCATGTTTAGTTCATGGTTTGTTACATCAGCTGAAAGTAAATAAACCAGCCCGTGCATTTAGTCAACGAGAACACTGGAATTAAGCAGCTATGCATTGAAATAATTAAATATCATCTGATCATTTCTGATAGCTGCCACCAACAAGTATTATGATTCGTGGTTTGTATAGTGGCTAAGATGATAAAAGTTGCTCATGAAAGTGTTTCTATCAAATTGCAACGATGAAATTTCTCTTTCCTTCACACCAAAGTGCGTAACATTAACAGACAAAATTATAGTTTCAAAAGCTCACATTAGAAATGTAAAAATCTATTATTTATGAAATTATTTTATTAGTTCCTATTTTCTAAGGAATCTGATTAATCAGAGAGAAAAATCTGGTGCAAAACTTTTCCTGTTCATTTGTTGCAATTAAGCGACCTGCCGACATTATTTACGCCATTATTTTGACTGTGTGAACATTCACTGTAGAAAAACATTGACGACAATCCCTCAGTGTGATCATTATAGTTAAGTAAAAATATTTATATTACTTATACTAATCCCTCTCGATGGTTCCAAGATTAGACTAGTACTTTGCGTCCAGGAGGTTCATGACAAATCCTTGCCCCAAACGGGTTTCGAACCCACAGCCTTCGGATCCACAGTCCGTTATGTCAGCACCGGACGACAGCACCCTTATCAATAATGGATTTTCCGATTATCATGAAAGAGATCCATGCCACTACCGTTAAACATATTCATTCATACGTCCAACAAGGAGAGCCAAATGGAGGAAAATTGTTCAATTTAATAGAATATAAGTCATTATAAAAGAGCTTCATTATCATTAGATATGCGATATATGTTAGCTTTATATCCTAATTTAGTTTGATAAAAAAAACCTGTTCTGTTAAATTTGTTTTGAATTTTACCGTTGCCGCGACAGTATTTCTTGTAGCTAAAGGAAGACTTGGGTTGTAGAGAAGCAATCGCTTGAGTAGTCCGTCCGTTTAGAGGTCATCCAAGTGACTTGATTACTTGGCTACGGACCCCCCCCCCCCCCCAAAAAAAAAAAAAAAAAAAAAAAACCAACACAAACACACACGTTAGGGAGGCATTATTGCTTTACAAAAATGATCAAGTGATACACTTTTATTTCTTCAGCATAAAACGCTTAAGTCTTCCGACAATGTTGTAAACAAATGAATAACGATTTTTTTAACGATTTTAACGAGCTAGCTTGAAACGACATGTATATTATTCTATCGTAGATGGTCAGATTTGACAATATGAAATCGGTCAAATATTTGCCATCTGCCATTCTAAAGCGAATCTGTATAACATGTTATCACACTGAGTGAATTTATTATACCTTTTTGCCTTCAATATTTGTCCCTATATAACTCTTACTCGATTTCACAGAAGAATTTTGCTCTTGCTTCGAATTCGCCGGTTTAGACATACATGTCCATGTTGACCTGATAGAGGTCGTTTGATTTTGATTGTTTTAGGGTCTACATGCATATAGCTGGAACACTGTAAAACGGGTTACGGTAAGGTAAGAAGAGGTGTTTTAAATATATTAGATATTTTATATAGTTGCACTACTATACACTTATTACTTTATGAAAAGATGTCAGAAGCATGCCGTCTTTAGCTTTCTTATATCCCCGCAAATGAATCGTTGCAGGGGTATACCGGAATCGCTTTGTCGGTAGGTCTGTCTCTCCGACCCTCCCCCAAAAATGCATTTCCTATTAAATTTTGTCTAAATAACATATCTTGACCCAATCAGGACATATATACTTTGTGTGGAGATTAAGCTTTGATGTTCTGTTCTTGGTCTGATTGGTCAAGGTCAATGTCACTGTTACTATAGACTTTTGTTACTGCTTACTGTCCTAACACTGACTTTTCTTATTTCTTCTGTCATGAATGAATTATTTTAATCTGGTCTGGTAATTGTATATTTTGTGTAGAAATGAAGTTTGAATTGTTTCGGGAAAGATCAAGGTCATTAATACAAGAAATAAGTTTTCCTAAATATGAATTTACTAAATACAATGTAGTATTTTGTCAGGAATGAGATATCATAACCAAGATTGGAACATATATATAGCCGTTATCAAGGGTTGTCACCTTCTGAAAGATATTGTTTTAGTTGTATAGACAGAGTGGAAGATGAATTTCATGTTTTAATAGAATGCCAACTGTACAAAGATATCAGACAGGACTTGTTTACTAAAATTAATCCAGAGTTTGTCTTATATACTGATAATGCTAGGATTTCTCAGATGATAAAATCGTTAAACACAGTGCCAAAGCTTGTCATGACATTCTAGTCACAAGAAAAAATACCCTGTATAGATAGGTTTTATTATGTATTATAGATTTTAGGTACCCATGACCTTAATATTCTATGTCTAATAATTTATACATTGTGTTTTAAGATGTACCAACACGCATGTTTTATGTTTTATGATTTAATCATTGTACTTCGGAGATCCATATGCTAATGCTTATAGTTTTATTGATTTCTATATGTCTCTCATAACTCATATTGAGTGGTTTTGTGCGTGATTTTATTACTTTTATCATATTTACCTTTACTAATATGAATATGTAATAACATGAACAAGAGTGAGACACATATAAAATATCTGTTCTGTTCTGTTCTGTATATAGCTTGTGTGAAGACAACGCTTTGGAAACCTTTGGGGTCTGATGGGTCAATGACATTGTCACTAAAAATAGATTTTTGTCACTGCTTGCTGTTCCCAAGATGATTTTTTTTTCTGAATAAATTTTATCAGGAATGAAATACCATTACAACTCGCAATATATATAGCTTGTAGAATGCTTTGAAGAACTGTATGGGTGTGATAGGTTAAAGTCATGGTCGCTGTGAAGGAAATTATCTTTATCTTTTATTACTGTTAATAACCTCTGATAAGAATGAGACATACTTTCTCTTTTGTGAAAGGTAAATAGTATCAAAGGTTTAAGTTAATGAGTTATTAAGTTTTGCATGAAACGTTATATTTTGTTAATCATCTGTGCTTACACTGGATGAAGTGTCACAACACTATTATCTACACTATTATTTATTATCCTATACAAGAATTGTCGGAATGAATGCATAAAGCTTTTCTCTTTATTAGATATCCAGAGTTACTATTCTCAACATTTCGAAGAAATTTCTATACGGAGACAGAACAGTATGCAGCGTTATAAGTCATCTCCGTGACAGTTTTAGTCTCATTTAAATAACATTCATAATGGTGAAATAGGTTAATAATATCAGCAAATAAGTATATTTCATAAGATAATGACACTATTTATTACTGCTACACCGGTGATTCCTATCGTCAACATAGTTTGACATAACCGGTGCGTTGTGGTTCAAGTCGTGTCGGAGGGTATGGTGGATATGTTAAAACAAAAATGGAAGGAAAATATGACTTCTGGTAAAATGTCACAATTAACGTTTTCTAGACAAACTCAGCAGGTTAGTCGAAAAAAAAATGGTAGATATAGTTCTGAATACATGATCATGCGCATTATGAAATTGCTGTCAACGAAGATGTGACAGACTATGAACCAGAAAACAAAAGTAAAAAAATGGTCGACGATTAATGGAATTTAACCAATGGTGAAATTTATTATAATCAGTGATTAGATTCTAACCCAATAGATAAACGGTATATTGTTTTGATACTTAGCCTTAAAATTGCTTAGAGATCAAAAATATGTTTTTCTAAAGCAAAATGTGTTGACATATGTTAATACCACTCTTACTTGAGCGAACAATAATGGTGAGCTTTTTCCTTTACTGTATACGGCAGTGAATGCTTTTAAAAAATAACGTTTGTATTAGCGAAATAATACAGTTTTAGTAAAGGTATGATTTGTAAGTATTTTAAATGGTGACTATTTGAGTTGTTCAAATTTAACAAGAATCTCTACCAATAAGCATGACCATGATTGTTTGCCACCATGTACAAGTAACACAAATATCCTAAAGACAAACATGTTCAATGACAAACCACACTTATCTCAGGTCAGCTGAGTTACCTATTACAAAAATTGCATCGTCATTCTCAACCATACAGTCTTTAGCCCGTGAGGAGTACTACTAGTTGGACGCGAAAACACTATTCAGCACATAGCAATAACAGTTCTTGTCTTGTACAAAACCTATCTCAAGCCCATTTGCATCGCTCTTACCCTGACAGCAAACCCAGCTTAACTTATCCCCACCAGTACATACTCAATAACATTCAACCTGCTAAAACAGACCCACTGGTTTCTTAAGACAATGACATTTTTGAGATAGAATCAGAAGATACAGTAGTTGGATACAGGGGAGTCCGGGTGCGATATCCTAGTTTATATTACGAATAGACCCTTGGCTCTTTCATGTTCCTGGCGTATAGCACGGGTGCACGGGAAACAAACATTGCTGAGTTCTTCGAGTTTCCACAACAGCTTCATTTTGCCGAGTGACAGGCAAGGGTGTTTCTTGTACCAACATACATGTACTCGTACAATGACTTTGGTTTGACGCTGTCATCGAAGGAAAGTGCCCCGGCTGTAATTCGAACCCCAGACCTCCCGAACGCAGAGCGGACACTCAACCACTGGAATTACACCGACATTTTTATCGCCAAGAAAGACGTAATGTACCAAAAGAAAATGTACTGAGTGTCAAAATGGGAAATTTGCTGATGTCAGCGATAATTCTTTCAGCAGAAACTGTACTAGTGTAAATGAATTCGGTGGCATGAAAGTTAAAGTTTTTACAATAAGAATATCAAAACACAACTTAGGAATTCATATTTAACGTTGAACGAACAAGTTTATATATTCCATATTGTACAGAACAATGGTGGATGATCATTATATTCTATACCTCGACTCTTCCGGCCCAATATGTAGTCAAATTCTTTCCTATTCTGTTTTCTTTCAGTTACATACAAACTTCGCAAACAAATATTCAGTTTACAGTCTCTTAAAACCGTTTCTCCTGATATTCCAATGTTATTATTAGTTTTTGATTTTTTTTTTGTTTTGTTTTTGTTGCATTACAGAATTTGACAATATTTTTTTCTTTTGTTATATTGTAAAGCATTTTCTTGCACCCCTATAGATTCAGATTCTCATTCGGAACCTTTAACAAGCGTTTCTGCCTTTATCCTAGGTTTAACATGGGACCTGAACATGAAAATTACTTGATATAAAAGCGGTGCATATATTTTTTTTCTTTTCTACTGCTGTGACATTTCATATCACTAATACTACTACTTCTACTGCCACTGTTTCAACTTCTAGTTTTGTTACTACTGCTACAGCCACTACAACTTTTAATTCTATTACTGTTTAATTCCTTATCTTTTGTACAATGTAAAATCTATAAGATGTCTCACATTTTAATTCAATAATTAACCATGTACAGACCAGGACACAAACCAATTAAGCAGCATGGCGCTTAGTGATATTGGGTCAAAATCATTATAGAAAATTGAAGCAGGGTGGTCACATCAGCTCACATGAGCACCTTAAACTACACATCCAAGATAGCAATATAAACAAGGCAGTCCAAAGGACAGCTATATCCCCCGCCGCTGGCCAAATATTAGGATTTGTTTGGTCACAGGATTATGTTCACCTTAACCTGGCATGGTTGTAGCAGACATAGAAGATCAGTTTAAGACAATTTAACTTTCCGGAGTTATGTATGAATCTCAGAATTCGGAGGCACATATATTAAAAGTTTACTGACAAGTTTTACATGGGAAACAGTACAAAAAGTGAACATCAATGAAGTAAAATATAGGATGTGTTAGGTAACCACAAAATACATGTGTAACTCAATTAAAAACTTTATATATCATGACATAATTTGTATGATTGTGAACATAACACGAGATACCGAGATGACATGAAAAAGTGGAGGCTTAAACATTTGACCTTCAAGGATGACCTTGACCTTGAGCCAGCGTGACCGCCTCATGCCTTCTGCTCATCAGCTCAATGAGGTTAACATTTTAGCCGAGTTTGAAGAAAATGTGTCCAAGCGTTCATGAGTTATGGAGCGGACACGAAAATAACATTTGACCTTCAAATATGACCTTGACCTTGAGCCAGCGTGACCGCCTCATGCCTTCTGCTCATCAGCTCAATGAGGTTAACATTTTAGCCGAGTTTGAAGAAAATGTGTCCAAGCGTTCATGAGTATGGAGCGGACAGAAAATAACATTTGACTTCAAGTTGACCTTGACCTTGAGCCAGGTGACCGCCTCATCCTTCTGCACATCAGCTCAATGAGGTTAACACTTTAGCCGAGTTTGAAGAAAATGTGTCCAAGCGTTCATGAGATATGGAGCGGACACGAAAATAACATTTGACCTTCAAGTATGACCTTGACCTTGAGCCAGCGTGACCGCCACATGCCTTCTGCACATCAGCTCAATGAGGTTAACACTTTAGCCGAGTTTGAAGAAAATGTGTCCAAGCGTTCATGAGATATGGAGCGGACACGAAAATGTTTCGGACACACTGACGGACTGACGGACGGACGGATGGACGAAGGGCATTCCTATAACCCCCCTCCCGCTTCGCGGCGGGGGATTAAAAAGACCCAAGTGGGTCCCAACCGACTCCTATGGTTTTTATTACATTGGCTTCTCACATGTAGAAAGTGCAACCTGTATCGACATGTGTCCCATATGGGCAGCCCGTCTAGATCCAATATGGACAACCTGTTTAAATCAAAATTGGACATTTCAAGGGTCCCATATGGACATCATATTTTGATTCAATAAATGCCTATTAAGTGTACTACATACACAGCGCATTTCCCTGTAATATGGACCTTTCTGTGGCTAACATTGACGGGATGGATTTAACCCCTCTGTACCACTGAATAGCATTTGCAGTCACATGTAGTTGGTTTTAAGCCAATGTGTGAAACTGATGCCAATAGCCCCTGAAAGGTACTAATTGTGTCTTTTCAAAATAAGATTACTAAAACCGGAAGATAAGTTCCTCAAATACCACTTACAGTTTTAGCTTTCTTTTTGTATTTACAATTCAAGCACGTTTAGAGAAAAGGCTTGATGAATATACGTTTTCAAATACAATATGCATGTAAATAAACAGTAACTATATGAGCCACATACAATATAAATGGTTCTCCAGAAAGAAATTATATTACGATAAGTTTTAACTTCGAAACAAAATTACCAAGGGCGGACAACTCTCTAAGGTAGAATAAATACCAAACAACTTTCTTTAAAATTATATTTAATATAAAAATATAAACAATGAGAATATTAGAAAAAGAATTAAAGAATATGAAAAAAAAAATGCCGGCTAACTGTCTCTTTATCTGTTGGTACAATAATAAATAATAACTGCACTGAATGTTATGTCTTCACTTTAAGCCCGCATATTAACTACAAAATGGCTTACTGATACAAACGCACTTCAATGTGCCACATTCACAAAATAACTCCTAAATTCACAGTACTCATACACTATAACAGGTGCTCTTATCGATGAACGCCGACTACCTGTCGTCGCTGTCCCTTCGGTATATGTGATCCACTTAGTCCACTTAGTCCACCGTAGACACCCTGTCGTCCATATGACGCATGCGTAGATTCTCCCGTCCTTGCGACGTAGTCCACCAATGGGGTCCCGTATCGACTGTGACCACCAAGATTAAATAACTGAATACGACTAGTCCAACGTAGACACCCTGTCGTCCATATGACGCATGCGTAGATTCTCTCGTCCTTACGACGTAGTCTACCAATGGGGTCCCGTATCGACTGTAACCTTCCGGCTTACATAGGCTCCATGCCCCAACTAAATACGGACAAGCTCCGTAATGAAATCTGGTCAGAATACTCTAGACTGGACCAGGTATCCTCCGTAGCTCCCATCGATATCTGACACTGAGGCTCCATACAAATCAGCTTATATACTAAAACCCCCCGATTTACTCTTATAAAACAAATATCACGTGAATCGTGCAATAAATTGTAAATCGCTGAATCCCGTGCATCCCGAGAAATACTGACAACACTGAGGTATACTGATAAAAAGGGCTAATGTAAAGAAACTATAGGTTTAAACTTCTAAACCTTAAACATCTCTCTTAATACACTTAAAACTTAGCAAAACAGTAGATATAACTATTTCAAACCCTAATCATATCTCATTCTGAACAAAAGGTAATAAAAGAAACCTGTGATAAACCTTATTTAACCAAAATCGGTTAACACAGTTCCACTCTGGCCTACGTGACAAATACAACGTACTCTAAATCTACACTTATCTTCAGGCCACGTCAACATTATTTTGTGACACTTGATAAAAATGCATATACATGTAAATGCATATTGGTCCGTGGTGAAAATGCAAAGTAAACTATACTTCTTTAAGTAAGACTTAATGGGTCTCCATTCAAATCTCTGTATTGAAAAGAGTAATAAAGTTTATAAAGTCCTAACGATGTCAAGTTGATAAGGGATAAGCTATATATCACATTTGTTTCCAGACCTTCAAAATAACACATAGGGATGTTATGTATATTACGCCCAATATTGACTAACTTAGAGCGACAAACGTTACAGCTTCGGTTGAAGGAATCTTCCTTTTGCTTTTCATTTTATTCATGTTGTGAGTTTTAAGAAATGTGTGCGAAAAAATGGTGCTCTCGAATACACAACTATTTTACCCAACCCTCTCACCTCTCTTTAAGTGTAACGCGTGCCTAAGATATCTACAAAGTTACCTTATATTGATAAACATATACGATCATGGTGTTTTTTAGTTGATGTTGAATTATGGTTTAAAATCATGTTTTATGACGATAAGCATATAACCGGTGAATATAGATGGTAAACAAGAGTGCCAGTGCCGCAACAATATACGCCGTCCCAAAATATAAAGATCAAGATTATAGAAGCTTTCGATATAAAAGTAGGTCAAATGGCAGTTACAATCTGTATCCTTTTTTTTTTCCTCCTGAGCATAACTCTTGCAAAAAAAAAAAAAGAACCGGATAATCCCTGCTGTATGCACTTCTACTCGTTATAGTAATGACTTTGATCAAGATCTATTTAGAAACTTAGGAGTTGCGTTCTCAAGTTAATATGCTATGGAGACCAAGTTTCGAAAGGCATAACTATTGAAAAAAAATGCTGAACCGGAAAATGCCTGCTTCATGCACATAATGACATTGACCAAGTCTTGAAAAGATCCATTTAGAAACATTGGAGGAATTTCACAAGGTTGCAATACCAATTAGCTACAAAGACTTAGTTTCAAGGGGCATAACATTTGCAAAGTCAATGAACCGGAAAACGCCTCTTCATGGATATCTACCCATTATAGTTCTGACATTGACCAAGTTTTGAAAAGGTACGGTCAGAATCGACCATTTCCGTGGTGGACGCTCTAACCACTCGGGTATCGTGGACAGTACTAAATAAGTTACCTTCATTAGAAAAAAACAATCAAACAAAAAACAAACATACATTTTGTCACCTTCATCATCATCATCATCATTACTAATACTTGACTTGACTATTTGAGTTTACCGTCGCTTCGACAGTATTTCAGTCATATGGGGACGTCCACCTAATTACAGGTGGAGGAAGACACCGAATGTTCGGAGGCAACCGGGTAGAAACACCGACCTACCGCAAGCAAACTGGAAGGCTTCCTCACATGAAAATCCGAATGACCCTGCCGGGATCCGGGATTCAATCCCAAGCGGTGAGACGCTGAGTGAGTGTTATATTACTAATACTAAGACTACAGTAATACTACTACTGTCACTGTTACTCCCCTTTCCTATAGATTGTTTTCTTTTAGGCGACAAAATTAGTCCTAATCGCCATCCAATAATGACCCCATACACAGCAGCACAGCTTGCTCGAAAACAAGGAAGAATACGCAGGAAGTGTAGAAAACTTAAGAGATATATTCACAAGAATCGAGTTTGTGCTGAGCATGCAATATGCGAGCTCAAGTGCTACAGGTCCACATAAAGTGTTTAGAGGCATCCACGACCAATGCTATCCCATGTAGTTAATATATGTGCTTCACTAGTTAAAAGGAGAAAACAAATAGGTTTAATTTGGTAAAATGTACTTTATTTTTGTGGTTTGAATAATTGCCTGAACGCCACCTTCTGCGAGTAAATAAATTTTTGAGATTTCCTCCCTGTTTGACAGTGGAGGTCCGCTGTTCACTTAAGTGCTCGTCATAATTCGTACAAGTCTAGTACTAGTACTATCATGTCACTTGTCTACGACGTGATACCTCAGTGCAACAACACCATATTAGTCTCACGTAGACGAAAGTCCCCAAATGACTGAAATAATGTTGGTGGGACATTTAATCCAAGCATAACAAACTACTGATACGTCGAAGATTATGAGGGTGCTGATGTTGATAAAGTATAATCACAATTATTCCTGTATAAAATGCATATTTAAAGGGGTTCAGACAGTTTAAATTCATAAATAATTAGAATTTTCTTATTCATATACATATTAGTTTCAGGCCGCCAGCAGAATTTCAGTGGTCTTACGGAAGATATATATATCTGACAGAACGATATAAAACATACATTAGGAGGGGTTCATACTGTTTTCAGTTGAGAATATTTTTTTTCCATTGTACATAAGACTATCGTTTCAATGCTCGTCAGTAGTTTTTCAGCGGTATTGCTGAGGAAATATATCTTTGACAGAAAGATTTAAAAAATAATGTATTCACTCGTAAGATACCTCTTTAGAGAGTTTCAAATAATCCATCAGTCGTAAATATTAAATCATAACATTGTTCCAATATTCGTCAGCAGACTCTCAGCTATGTTCACACAGCTTTCATCCATAGATAATAAGATTTTTTTATTCTTAGGATTATCTAGTTTCAGGCCGCCAGCAGACTTTCAGCGGCCTTACGGAGGACATATATATTTGACAGAAATACATCAAAATTCATTTATTCCGGCGTAAAATGCATATTTGGAGCAGTTTACACATCATTGGATGAAAACTAAGATTTTCATTATTAAATCAATATTTAGTACTACGCCGCCATTTCGCTAGCAGCCTTTCAGTGGCATTACGATGAAAATTATTTCGACAAAGTGCTGTTTAACCGTTAATCAACACTGAAATGCGAATTTGAACATTTTCTCATATTCTTCACCATTATAATTTTTATGATAATAAACAAGTTATATCCTTAAATGCTGCCAGGCCTTTAGTATTCAACCAGCCTTTCTGTCGCTTTACGAACATAAAATTTTACAGAAAAAAATAATTTCAATATGAACTGTAAAATAACTTTGTTTTTTTACTTAAATTAAATGCGAGAAAATACATAAAAAATTCATTTCTTTGGTTTCCATGATAATTAACCATCATACATGAAAATAAATATTTTTTGTAATACTTATACCATATTTACACAAGAAACTCGAATTGATGATGTAAGAACGCTACTCTATAAGGTTTCTAAGTTCACGCTGCCAAGCCGCCAGACCACTAAGTTCACGCCGTCAGGCCGTTAGGTTCACGTAGATTTCTCGGGTACCGAGTGATTAAGAACTATATCCAAAGTGTCACAGAAAATGACTGTAACGGCTGCCTTGGAATTGCATGCTTTTACGGGAGATAAAAACGAATTATGCTTCCAAACCGAGCACTGTTACTTACATTCCGGCCCAAATAAGTGGAACCAGGCTTCATCACATGTAATTATCTTCTGAATAAAAAATTCACCTTCTTTAAAAAAAACTGCTCAAGAAATCTTGGCACAAATCTTCTCGAACCTCTATTTGCTCACATGTTAAAAGTCGCATAGCCAGTCTGTTGGTAAAAAACATTTTGTGCTGTGTCGTAACTCAACAACATGCCTATGACTCCAAGACAGAGTCGAAATCGTCCTTTTTTATGGAGATTTTCCGTCCAGGACGGAGGTCATCTTCGATAGAGGATCTGCCATCAATAAATCAGTGACACTACTTGTGGACAGCAGAATTAGAGAAGGCAGATATTCAGGACAGATCAAAGTTCATGGTTTGACTATTCACATAACTGTATGTAATATTTCGTGGCTTTGTGGTATTCTTTTACAGTTGTGGCAAAGCAACGTCATATGGAAAAGGCTAAAAAAACACATAGCAAAATAAAAAAAATGCGCAACTTTCATAAGTATAGCGATAATAATCATTATATGATTTAATTCAACCCTACAAATTCAAATCAGCTAAATTTTGTACAAATTTACGCCAAATTGCATTCATTTAAGCTTATTAATGAAATGCTGGCATCCTCCTCACTCTAGAAAACACCATTACTATGCGTAAATCTTTTTTTTTTAATCGGAACAGGCGAAAAATTTTACCGAGTATTATGCGTACAATACTCGGTAAAATTTTTCGCCTGTTTGGAATGCTTTCTGTTAAAGGAAGCACTCCAAGCACTCTTAGTTGATCAAATTGGGACAGTCAATAAACCATAAAATTGTATCCATTGACGGGAAATTATATACATTGAAATAAGCAAAATGTCAGCATTTTATCTTTTATCATCAGTTCTTTTATAGTAATAGCTAACAATCATTTTCTGATTATGAAAATCATGCATGGGGAATAGTAAAAAGATAGGGTGCTAGGCATCCCATGCTACTCAGTACACCAGGGAAAACCTAGCACCGAAAATATAATGGTGCAAAACCTAACACCGTAAAATCTTAAAATTCCTTTATATTATACAATATATATGTAGCCGGGTACAGGTATTTGGTGATAAATCAATAGGCAATAAGACATGAGTGTCTCGATAGCTCAGTGGTAGAGCGCAGGAACGGTAGTCCTGAGGCCCTGGGTTCGAGTCCCGGTCGAGCCATGATTTTTTTCACCACCTGTTACATTTGGCGCCCAACGTGGGACCGAAACTGTTACAGGTGGTGAAAAAAATCATGGCTCGTAGACTTATGATGCCGGGATCGCCACTGTTACCGGGGCTCAATAAATGAGAAGATACCGGTTGCAGGTTCAGTTGTTTTAATAGATTACTAATGATAATAATAATAATAGCAATAACCTGAAATAGAGAAAACATAATTATAATTCTTTCAAATAAATAATATAACATATCATTTCAATCATTTCAATCATTTCAGTATTAATACATTCATCTCAATCTAAATATAAAAATAACAGAATGACTTTACTTACCGGGCGGCTTTACTGACAAATTAAATTTAAATAAATACAGAATGCTCTTTTAAAAGAACTACTAAATAAGTGTTGCTTAGACAAAAGTCAGACCCAGAGTGAAGTAAGAAAGGGTTAGCCAAAAGGAAGAAAGGAACGTTACAGTTGGTTAATTCTCCCAGCAGCCACCAGACTAGCACTCACAACCTGACACGCATGCTTTCAGTCAAACCTTAAACAAACACACTCACACAGGGACAAAGACTGAACACTCATGCCAACATCAGTGACAAGCACAATAAAAACATACAAGAACATCTTGCTTGCCTACTTAAAATATACTCATAAAATTGCATGGGTAACATACTCCCTCCCCAGGGAGAAATGTCTCCTGGCATTTATACAAATAAAAACAGCACCTCATGTTTAATATAGGTCTACAAATCAAACAATGCATTGATGAGTATATCAAACAGAGTGTTAACCTGAAACAAAATATACAGATGACAGCTTATCCCTATCAGGATACACCACCTGCAATAAACTCAAAACATACTGCACAGTGCAAAGGTCAGAGTCCCACACACTAACTTAAATAAACACAGACGGTCAGTGTGTACATAAGCAGGCAATATTCTTACACATATAGAGGTCATTTTCCAGGCCACGACACCGATCTGTCAAATGTAAATAAACAAACAGAGTGACCAGGAAGTTAAATAAAAAAAACATGGTAAAACCGGGACTCGAACCCAGGGCCTCAGGACTACCGTTCCTGCGCTCTACCACTGAGCTATCGAGACACTCATGTCTTATTGCCTATTGATTTATCACCAAATACCTGTACCCGGCTACATATGTCATCCCGGCAGTTCATGCTACACCTGTTGGTGCACAGTTCAGTCTAGAAGATAGACTTGAGAGGATGGAAAAGTCCCTTAAGGCTGAGATTTCTAAGGTTGAGACTCGCCTAGAAGCCAAGTATGAGGGTAAGTTAGATGAAATTTTGAGACGGTTGTATAAGTCTGGTACCCAATCCTCACATGGCAACCCTGATACTCCTTGTTCTGGTAACAGTGGTAATGGTAACTCACATTTTGGTAACCAGTCATACCAAACCCGCTACAATGGTAGTAGAGGTGGTTGGCGGGGGCCAAGATTTCAGTCTGGCCATGGTATGGCTAGGGGTCGTGGTTCCTCTCACAGTTCCTCTTCAGGTTACCGAGGTCAGTCAAAAGAGTAACCGCCTCAGTTGAGGGCCAGATTGAGGCTGGTGATTCTGTTGGTCCAAACAGTGATTTATTGACAAGACTAGTTGGGGATTCAAACCAAACGTCCGTTTTTATAAATGGCAAAGACTTTGATTGCTTAATAGACACTGGGTCTATGATTTCTGTCATAAATGAAGGTTCTGCACGTTCTTTGCCTGAGATACATGAAATCTTACCATTGGAGAACTTAGGTTTGGATATTTCTTTAGCTGATGGTGCAAAGCTCCAGTACATTGGCTATATTGAGTGTTCTTTATCAGTACCATTTTCAGATTTTAAATTTGATGTACCCATTTTAGTAACACCAGATAATGAATTCTCCAAGTCATGTCCTGTTATCATTGGAACCAATGTCATTAGATTTTTTAAGAATCAGACAGAATATTCAGTCTTGCCAACTGAATTGGAAACTGCTGTCAACATTTACATGTCAGTCCTTTTCGGCTAGATTATATGGCAAGAAGTCATTTAAACTTGCTCCGAACCAGACATCGACACTGACATGTGTTGTCAGAAACGTTGACCATGGTATTGCGCAGGTTGTCACTGAAAATCCAGAAACAGGCAATCCAGGTTATTTAGTCTGCCCACGGCTTGTAAAACTGAAGCAGTCTGGATCTTTTGCCAGAATTGCTGTCAAGGTCTGTAATATGACCGCAAAGCCAATAACAATTCAACCCAAGTCAACTGTTTGTCAACTGACTGAGGTTGAGGTTGTAGACAGTTTGGCTTCAGATTTGCCTAGTAGTCAGTCCAAGGATGCTGAAGGTAGTGGATTGGGGGTAAAGATTAATACCGACAACCTCACGCCTGATCAAGTCCTTAGGGTGCACCAGGTTTTAGGCAACTGGAAACATATATTTTCCACCGGGTTTTCAGACATTGGGTGTACTGATCTTCTTCAGCACAAGATTGTGTTGGAGGATGACAGACCATTTAAACAGCCCTACAGAAAAATTCCCCCAGGCATGTATGAGGAGGTCCGCCAACACATCAAGCAGATGCTTGATGCTGGTGTTATTAGGGAATCGGACAGTCCTTATTCTAGCAATGTAGTTCTTGTTAGGAAGCGAGATGGTAGTCTACGCTTTTGCATTGACTGGAGATTATTAAATTCTCGCACGAGGAAGGATGCCTATATGCTCCCGAGATTTGAGGATATTGTTGACTCACTAGTTGGTTCAACAATGTTTTCAAAGCTTGATCTCAGATCGGGTTACTGGAATGTAAAGATGGAAGAAAGTAGCATTCCTTATACAGCTTTCTCAGTCGGAAACTTGGGTTTCTATGAATGGACCCGTATGGGTTTCGGGCTGACAAATGCTTGTGCAACATTCCAGCGTTTAGCTGAGCGCACAATGGGAGAGCTACACTTACGTGAGTGTCTCGTCTTTATCGACGACATCCTCATCTTTTCCAGGAACTTTGAGGAGCATATCAGGAGGTTGGAAACTGTGTTTTCCAAACTGTCTGAGCATGGTCTCAAATTAAAACCTTCTAAGTGTGAGTTATTCATGCCTTCTGTGTCGTATCTCGGACATACCATCTCAGCTGCTGGGATACACACAGATCCTGAGAAAACTTCTGCCATTAAGAAGTGGCCTGTGCCTAAGAATGTTAAGGAATTACGTCAGTTCCTTGGCTTCGCAGGTTACTACCGTCGTTTTGTACGTGATTATGCAGCATTAGTTGACCCCCTTAATGCTTTGCTTAAGGGTCACTGCCTTAATGGTAAGAAGGGTCCCAGGAAAAAGAAAATTCCGACAAAATGGTTCTGGGGTAAAGACCAGCAGGCAGCTTTCAATGCCATTGTTGAAAAGCTGACCGAAGCCCCAGTCCTAGCCTTTGCAGACTACACTAAGCCATTCGTCCTGCACACAGACAGTTCCGGTACTGGGCTAGGTGCAATCTTATATCAAAAAGATGATGGTGGCTTAGAGCGAGTAGTCGCCTATGCGAGCCGTAGTTTGAGACCTAGTGAGAAGAAATATCCGGCTCACAAGCTGGAGTTTCTTGCTTTGAAGTGGGCTGTCACAGAAAAGTTCAATGACTACCTTTGGGGTAACACCTTTGAGGTAGTCACGGACAACAACCCACTTACATATGTGCTTACCACAGCCAAGCTTGATGCCACGAGTCATCGTTGGGTAGCAGCTTTGGCAAACTTCAACTTTTCCATCCGGTATAGGGCGGGCAGGTTGAATGCAGATGCTGATGGTCTGTCTCGCATCCCTATAGTATTTCCAGAAGCAGTACAAGCTATTTGCACAGCTGTTACTGTTGATGCACCTTTAGCCATGTGCGTGTCTGCTGGTTGTTTGCCTCCTTCGGCCGAGGAGGTAAGGGATCAGTACGACGGCTTCCAGAAGGTTGACTGGAAAGTGGAACAAGCACAGGACAAAGTGTTGTCCAGGGTCTCAGGCCTTCTACGTAGTGGTTTCCGCCCCAGGGAGGAGGAACTCAGGCGTGAGCCTTGGCAGGTACAGCGATTTCTTAGGGAATGGAAACGTCTTATCATTCAAGACGGTGTCCTGTACCGAACCACTACGCAAGATGGCCAGCCTTGCAGACAACTGGTTCTGCCAGTGTCTTACAGAAAACTTGCTCTCAAGGGGGTACATGAGGATGTTGGGCATCCTGGCAAGGAAAAGACACCTGCACATAGTTATATTTACCCTGTAACTCCTAGAATTCAGGGACGAATTCTAAATTTGGAGGGGGAATATGTAGCCGGGTACAGGTATTTGGTGATAAATCAATAGGCAATAAGACATGAGTGTCTCGATAGCTCAGTGGTAGAGCGCAGGAACGGTAGTCCTGAGGCCCTGGGTTCGAGTCCCGGTCGAGCCATGATTTTTTCACCACCTGTTACATTTGGCGCCCAACGTAAATAACCTACTGTTTGATATGGCTACTGCTTCGGCACCTCAAGAACTTTTCACAATAATCTTTGTCTCAAAGAATTCGGGACGAATTCTAAATTTGGAGGGGGAATATGTAGCCGGGTACAGGTATTTGGTGATAAATCAATAGGCAATAAGACATGAGTGTCTCGATAGCTCAGTGGTAGAGCGCAGGAACGGTAGTCCTGAGGCCCTGGGTTCGAGTCCCGGTCGAGCCATGATTTTTTTCACCACCTGTTACATATACATGATTTAGGAGCAAGTAGACGAGTGTTAGTATGTTAAACACACTTGAAAATCGGATGTAAAAGTCACGATTCTTTCCCTATATTAGGAACGAGAATCACGTGACCTTTGTGTGGATAATGTAGTGAAATAAAATGGCGACAGAGTGCGTTTTCTCCACCAAACCGCATCATTTTCTTCATTAATGCATAATGTTCGATTACTTCAAGAACCTATGTTCTAGAGTACCTTTCTCCTGGCAGGTAAGTACCTTTTTCATTGCATCAATTCTTATGCTCACTCCTCCCCTCCCTCCACACAAACTTCGAAAAAGAGGGAGCATAATGTTTTGCAAATGTATGTCGGTCGGATGGTCGGTCTGTCGATCTGTCCGTCGGTAGACCACTTCGTTTCTGATTAATTATTAGAGAACGCTTGAGGCCCACATTCCACAAACTTCATAGCGTGATTTGTCATGACTAGTAGATGACCCCTATTGATTTTCGGGTCACATGGTCAAAGGTCAAGGTCACCTAAATTTGATTAAACTTGGCAGGGATGATCCTTAGATGAATCTCCACAAAAGTTGCTAAAATAAAATTGATCCATGTAGAACTCGGAAAGAAAGAGAAAACGAAAACTTGCCAAAATAAAGTTAATCCCTTGAAAAATGAGGCGCCTAGCGGGTGGCCTAATTTCATTATATCCTTTATATAAAAAAATCAAAATTCTTCTTCTGTGAAGCCAATGGTCAGAATTCAATTTCCTTTTGCACAAATGGTCACCATATGAATGCTTACCATAATTGCTAAAATAAAGTTGATCTCTTGCAAAATAAGGCCCCTGGGACCTAATGTAGAATTATTATTTCCTTATATACTCTTTATAGAAAGTTTCAAAATTTTTCTTCAAATTTTTTTTTTAAATGGTCACCTCATTAATGTCTACCGGCTAGTTTCCCCACATACTCTTTATAAAAAATTTAAACTTATTCTTTTGTGAGTTTGATTTCATTTTGCAGAAATGGTAACCTCATGAATGTCTACCAAGTTGATCCTTTTAAAAATTAGACCCCAGAGGGGTCGTGTAGTTTTCTTATGGAAGGTTTTAAATAAGATGATGTACTCTGGTAAGCGATCTAGGGTCATATGGCCCTCTTGTCTTAAACAACATGCAGCAAAGTTGCGAATCGACATATTTTTTTTTATATCTGAATTCTTGGTAAAATAGGCGAGATATTGTGTTTTGCCATCTTAATTCTACATTAGGTCTTTAATGTCTTTAATGTGCATGTTAGCATTTTTGTTATGAAATATTGTAACAGTTCTGAAGTTTGTTTTAAGTAATTGTTGCAATAGAAAGCCAAAAATAAGTTACTGGTTTTTGAAAAAAAGGTAAAGTAGGCAAGGAAAACTATAAGGATAAAGAAGGCTAGCATTTTCTGTTACTGCATTGCAGTGAAAAACTCTTTGTTAAAATAAAGCTTGGAATGTCTATATTCAAATTATCATTTATTTATTTATTTATATGGAGAAAATCACAATTCAGTTCATAGTAAAAGATAGCTGTATTATTATTAATTTTCAAAATGGTAATTGAATGCACAAAAATAAAGTAGAATAAAATTATATAAAAATAATTATAATAATAATAAACAAATACGTATAGATTCTAGTCCATAAAGTGCTAGACTACGAAAAACTACCAAGGGTACAGTATTCATCTTTGTCTATGACATGTGCACATGTAAATGTGTGGACGCCGCACATTCATTACATTAATTTTCGGATAAAGTATGGCATTTAAATCACGACTGACACTTGTTTTCACGATACATATTGTTTACTTTTTAATTACGATATAATGTAATAAAATGGTATCAAGGTCCCTTTGTTATACCAAAAACGAATACAGTTTGTTACAGAAAAAATACTTCGTTGTTTTAAAAGTATTTTATTTGTATTTCATATAATGTATGGCTCAGAAAATTAATTTCCAAGTTGTTTTACATATGGTAAAGTATCCGTTCAATATGTCGTGCTGTCAAAATTCAAAAGGGTTCTTATGTCTGTATTTTCTTAGACGTAATACGCACGGTGAGACAAAGGAGGAGAAGTGTCTACAGAGTAGTCCCTGCTTTGGATATTAGAACAACACATGTGATGCGGTCTCTGGTGTTCGTCATTTGTGGGAAACATTTTTGTGCAAAAATGTCACCATAAGGACCATCTGGACTTTCATACCAGTACACACTTGCCTCTGGGTTGTCCAGACCCCACAGAAAGGCGCAAAAACACATTTCCATGACTTAAGAGTGCTTCAGATAAGATCTGACCAGTCGTATGTTGGCCTGCGTCGTAATTTTATTTCGAACACGGACTTCTTTATTTTCTACTCCTCATAACGAATTATGATGAAGCTTAATCTGCTTGTCCTAATATTAACATCTAGCTGAAATTGTAAGACTTTTTCATTTCTATTTAGCGACCATTGAACTTATTCGATGAAACTTCGCTGTTAACAGGAGACGCATATGTTTCCAGTATGTTGAAGTTTAGTGACTTATGATCCACTTCTTAACATCCAAATATTGTCATGTGATACTGATTGTCAGCAACTACCTGCCGCAATGATTTTAGTTACTTATTTATCTTGTGGTCAGGGAAACAATGTTTACTTTTAAGTCATTTGTGATAAGTCTCAGAAAGGCGATCTTTGTATCATATTGTTATATCTATTTGAAAGATAGAATGTTTATTTATAATATTCTATAAGCGAGGCTCAGTACAACCAACCAGATGAACTAGAAAGCTTATATTTGGACAGATTATAAGTCTTTAAGTGTCCTATACATTCTGTGATAATTTAATGTCATTTGACGTCATATGACGTCGTAAGGTCAAATAGAATATTTGATATCTACATGTTAATTTAAATATGTTGTAAAGTTCTCAGGACCATTAATGTTTAATAGTATACATTAATCCATGTGCGTTTGAATGCAAGGTATTTCATATTAAAGTGACATCATATAACGTCAGATTTGACGTCGGGTCCAAAAGGTTTTATGCAGTATACAGCCATTATTTCTGGACCGATTTACATCAAAATTTCACAGAAGGCATATGTAATGCTCTAGTTGTGTATCCTTGTGTCCGTTTTCCAAATTCAAAAAGGCAATGGTTCTATGGCGAATCCAAGATTCGAACCATTGACGTCAAAGTTCAGATACGTATTAAAATCGCTTCCAGATGAGTTAGAAAGCTGATATTTATTAGTTTCTATGACTTATTTCTATTCTGTAAGGATGAACGTCATTTGACGTCAAATGACTTTTGACGGTCAAAAGGAATTTCTTTTATCTACGCGTTAATTTCTATATATGGCAAAGAACCCAGGGGAATGAAAAATAATGGCATACATTTAAGATACTGCATATTTCATTTCATTGATTTTCTTATGACTATGACGTCATATGACGTCAAACTTGACGTCTTCTATAAAAGATTGTACGACGTCATACTTGACGTTGTCTAAAAATTGTTTGTACTTTCTAGTTATGCATCCAGGTGTCCGTTTTTCCAATTTAATAAAGACAAAGATTCAATGGCGAATCAAATATTTGAACCATTGACGTCAAATTTCAAATACCTATAAAATCGCTTCCAGATAAGATAGAAAGCTGCTATTTGGACTGAATATTAGACTCCAAGTGTATTTACATCCTGAGGGGATGAACGTCATTTGACGTCATATGACGTCGTAAGGTGATAAATAATTTCTTATTTCTGCGTGTTAATTTCTATTTGTTGCAAACGTCCGAGTACCATGAATATTTAACAGCATATGCTTGACATAGTTCTTTTTCCATATCATAGATTTTCATTTGCCTTTGGCGTGTTTTGACGTCAAACTTGACGTCGTCTAAAAATGTTTGTATGCGGTCTATAGTCATTATATCTTGACTGATTTCCATCAAAATTTCACAGAATGAATAGGTAACGTTTAAGTTGTGCATCCCGGTGTCCATTTTTCCAAATTCGAATGGCAAATGTCCTATGGCGAATCCAAGATTCGAACCATTGACGTCAAGTTTCAAAAGGATAAAAAGTCGCTTCCCGAAGCGTAAGGAAGCTGATATTTGGAATGAATATAAGTCTGTAAGAGTCATTTACATTCTGTGAAGATGAACGTCATTTGATGTCATATGACGTCATCCGGTCCAAAATTTCTTTTTTCTACGCGTATTTTTTTTCATATATTGAAAAGGTCCCACGACCATGAAAATTCAAAGGCATATACCTCAGATATTGACATTTATATTTCAATGGTTATGCTATGCCTATGACGTCATATGACGTCAAACGTTACAGTGTGTATAAAAGGTTGTACGCAATCTACAGCCAGTATTTCTGGACCGATTTTCATCAAGTTTTCACAGAGTGTATATTTTACATTCTAGTTCTATGGTTCTATGGCGAATCCAAGATTCGAACCATTCACGTCAAATTTCAAATATGAATAAAATCGCTACCAGATGAGTTAGAAAGCTGATTCTTACACTAAATATTGTATCTAAGAATTTCTTTCTATTCTGTAAGAAGGAACATCATTTGACGTCATATGACGTCATGAGGTCAAAATAATTTCTTATATCCACGGGTTAATATCTATATGTTGCAAGGATCCCGGGGGAATGAAAAATTAATGGCATATATTTAAGATACTATATATTTCATATCAATGATTTTCTTATGCCCATGACGTCATATAACGTCAAACTTGACGTTGTCTACAAAAGATTTTACGCGGTCCACAGCCATTATATTTGGACCGAAGTTAATCAAAATTTCACAGAATGTGTATGTTACGTTTTAGTTTTGCATCCCAGTGTCCGTTTTTCCATATTTATAAAGGCAAGGTTCTATGGCGAATCCAATATTCGAACCATTGACGTCAAATTTCAAATACGCATAACATCGCTTCCAGGTGAGTTAGAAGGCTGATATTTGGACTGAATATAAGTCAGTACGTATTCTTTGCATTCTGATAAGATGAACGTCATATGTTGTCATGTGACGTTACAAGTCTTAAACACCTTTTGTACTGAAATTAAACAGGTTTTACGGCCTATAGTCCTTATTTTTTGTTTAATTTGCATGAAATTTTGACTGAAGGGTGCAGCATTAGATCCTATGGCGCAATATTACTTCCGTTTCCAGAAAAAAAGTAACGGTCAAGGTCATAGGTCAATGAGCGTTTTTTTATTGTTTTGTTGTGTTTTTTTGTTTTTGTTTTTTTTTTCTTTGGCCTTAAATATCTCTAACACGATAATTTACTATCGAGATGCTATACATATAATTTGTAGTGCTTTGAAAGACATTTCAGATTTTGATGATCGGGGTTGAATCAGTTGAGTTATGGCTGAAAAACAAAAATTATCTTACCCCCAGTGCGCTTAATAGTTTATATCTCGAATATATTGGATTTTCGAAAATATGAATATGATTATTATTTGTAGGGCAATGTTTGGTTGTTCTTTTGATGCTTTAAGTTTTACGATTGACCTAAGAATCATGGAGTAATGCAAATAACAATATTCGTGTATGTTACTTTATGATAGACCCAAACCTATTGCAATCGGATTGAATGGATATTCAAGACATTTCTTTTGGTAACTAGATTACTGAAATTGGTCAACTTGTAAGAAAATTATGTCAAAATAAGAATTGATGTTAAGTTAATTTTGACATGCGATATAAAGCTCTTACGTTTGACAAAGCTAGCAGAAAGCCCTATAATTCGTATCAACAAATGAAATCTATTGTTTATTTCTCTTTTGTAAATTATGTCTCCGTCAATAAATAAAATATGAATTGAATTGAAATTAACAAAATGTTATTATTAATAAAGAATCCACATACAGTAAATTAATCAATTTATATATTTTTGTCTCAAATAGTTCTTGTTTATTTCATCAACTGACTGATCGACAAGAAATGCTGAGAGAGAGAGAGAGAGAGAGAGAGAGAGAGAGAGAGAGGTGGGGGTGTTCGGTACACTATCCCTGACATACTGATATTTTTCTATAACTACACCACTTGAAGTGCGCATGTGTGATTTTTTTTCACTGCAAGCAGAAGGCGTGGATTAATCGGATTTTTTTTTTTATTATTGCAAAAGTTTGATTTCTTTTAAAATTTAGTGTTTATTGAATGTTTTTTTTGACACAAAACGATTGTTAGCTCCAATTTATTCAGTTTACGGCAACGTGAAA
This sequence comes from Solen grandis, assembly GCA_021229015.1. Lineage (NCBI taxonomy): Eukaryota > Metazoa > Mollusca > Bivalvia > Adapedonta > Solenidae > Solen > Solen grandis. Next base: position 18,224 of record JAIFHC010000219.1, on the reverse strand, counting down.
TGCGTGTCATGTGTTATTAACGAAAAGAATATCAAGTCACCGATTCTGATCTCCACTCAGTTTTAGGTAGTTTTGACATGGGGCACAGAGGCATGACAACCTGTACCTAAAAAAAGCATGTCGCACCGAGCGGCTCATTGTTTGCACTAATATATGTACTAAAACCACTGTATAGACATTGAGCAAATAAATCGATGCGTGCAAACACTAGAGTAGTTTAATATGTCAATAAACAATGAATGGACTTTGCAAAGCTAGACGGCAGACAGTAACGGATATTGTTCATATCGGGACAATGTATTTACATGGTGTGTGCATATTTGTAATTTCAAGGGACTTCAATGGAGACCAGTTTACAAAACGCAATAAAGGCATTATTGATAAAAATTCTCGCCAGTGGTACAAACAAATTATGCAATCAATTTCAAATTATGCACACACAAGTATATGCAGCGTGGAAGGACACATAAATAGAAATGACAGGAAATTTACCTGTACCCGAGCATTTTGTATGACATGACATAATATATACTCTTATTATCGAATAAATTGGATATAAAGTACTATTGGGAATATTATTTACTTTATCTTGTTAACTTATCTATTTTTCTCGATCGGAAAGCAAGTTTCTTACAACTTATACTAATTCCTCTCGACAATTCCTGGGTTGGACCAGTAATTTGCGTTTGTGAAGGTCATGACAACTTTTGTCCCAACGGTGTTCAAAATAAACCAAAACATTCATGATCACATTCGAGCACATTACCATTGCACCCACTGCATCCACTTCAAAAGGAACAAAAAGAAATGTGCAAATAAAATGAACTATTTTCCCGAAAGTTTTGAATTATCATTAATATAGAAGCAGCATCAAGATAACAACCACAGGACACAATGCATTATTTTACAGATAAACTTTTATCAGGGCATTGGATGAAAAATTTGGTTATAAGGTTTGGTCATTATAATTATGGGTGTAATATTCAAATCCATTAAAACGTCACTCAAATATATATATATTAAACTGAACAGGAAATTTATATGATCATGAAATACGTGCGGGTTATCTTGATATACATTACGATACCAGTGTATTCATCCTCTATAGGGCAACGAAGCAGTGAAACACATTAAAAAAAGACCAAAGCAAAAACTATTATTCAATTTATACGAGATTTTTGTTATGCATGTATTTGTAGGTTTAAATCTCGCGCCAATCGTCAGGTCAAGGTTATTTTTGAAAAATGGCAATAAAGTTCTCGTCTGTGTGCATATCATTGAATGACATTCTATTCAGTCCCCTTTCAATCGTTATTACTAAGTGTACAATGGTATGCATTTTATCTGTCTAAATCAGTACACTGAAACAGCTACTTCATTACGGCTTTCCGCAAACCTGCGGAAAACGTATAGGGTTCGTTATGTTTATTCTTCTTACTAGGGCTTTCTGCCTCAAGCAGAAAGTCCTGTTGGGTTTGTTATGTTTTTGTTTTTTGTTTTTTTTCTTAATATATTTTTTTCTCATTTTGAGGTTCAAATTAAAACAGGTTGCAAATAAGCCAGCCACATGTAATTTCAATAGTTATCAGCGTGACTTTGTCCCTTTTGAATGCAACAATTTTCATCTCCGTATGACGTCATGTGACGTCACATTTGAAAAAATGCTACCAAATTTGCTCGGCGCTCTGCCGCTGTCATTTCTAATTCGGGCGGTCTGATATTTTCACAGGAAGCGTACATTAGGATGTAGATGTGCATACTTACTAAACTTTTCAAGATTCCAAAAGTTCGAGATTTTATCTCAAAAACGAGATTCGAACTTTGGTCATAAAAACATAATTTCGTATTACAAAGGCTCCTGATGAGCTAGAAGCATGTATATTGGACAGCATATGTGTCTTGAAATCTTCTTTGTATTCCATGACAAATGTCGTATGACGTCATTTAACGTCAGAACATAATAAGCAATTTGCATTTGAAATAATCGTTTTTTTAGGCCCTGCAGCTTTACTTTTACATGTAACGTTCAGCTAATGTGCAACCTTGTGTTTCGTCGAACATGGTGACATCCATTACCGGAAAATCACAAACGTCAAGGTCATATTTCAGTTATCGGTTTTTTCTTCAGACTTTAATATCTCAAAAAGGAAAAATATTCTATCGAGACACTATGGATATAATTTGTAGAGCTCTGAAAGACCTCCCAGATGATATTTAGTTTTTGATGATCGGGGTTGGATTAGTTGAGTTTTGGCAGAAAAACCCCAAGTGCATTTAACTGCTTATATCTAAAGAAACATTGAATTTTGTAGATTAGGGTATGACTATAATTTGAAGAGTGATCTCTTGCCATTCTAATAGAGTTTAAATTTTAAGAATTGGCTTAGGATTCATAAAGCTTTAGGGCGAAAACAAAACTATATGAATATATTTTTGTCGATGTTTGCAGTTTTCTAGGTACCTAAAGTTTTGAAATTTATCAATGTATAAAGGAAGTTACATCAAAAATAAGAATTTAAACATGTAGAATTTCAGCGATTTTGCCGTCATGAGCTTTACGGCTTATATCTTAAGAATCATTAGAAATAAGTGCTTACATTAAGCAAGCGAGATGTAGAGAATTTTAAGACGATTATTTTGGCACCTAGAGTTTTGAAATTGATCCAAAAATTAGGAAGTTACATGGTTACATGAAAAATACAAATTTAAAGCCAATTGTAAGAATTTTCATAAAATATCCTACTTTCGCTTTCACCTTAATTGAAGCATTTTCGGAAAATGTAAGTTTACAGATATGTATTAGTCATTTAAATTGAAAAAAAAATAAAAAAAAATATTTTTTTTTTACTTATATCACATTGATATTACTAGCTAAACAAGTGTACCGTTCCCGGTGGCCGAGTGATTAGAGCGTCCGCCTCGGGAGCGGGAGGTCGTGGGTTCGATACCTAAGTCGTAAAAAATGGTACTGTTATAGCTCCCTTGCTTGACGCTCAGAAGATAAGGGTAGTTGCAGGACTGGTTGGCTCGGTATCAGGATAACGTGACTGGGTGTGGTATCATGACACATGTCTACGGCGTGATACTGCAGTGTGGCAGCACTAACTGCATTAAGTAGACATCGTCTCCAAATGACTGAAATACTGTCGGTGGGACGTTAAACCCAACAAACAAACTAAACAAGTGTTGAAAATGATTTAATGTTTTGTCAAATCATTTTATTTATGTTACTTATACATATCAGTTGCAGCATTGCGTTACCCATAATCCTTTGAGCGTTTTGACACATGTCGTTTAGACCGTTGTTGAAACATTGCAATTTCCCGACTTTATTGTTGCATCAATCGATAAATGCTGTGCAAGCTATATTCAAATTTATGATAAATGATAAGCTATGTGAAATATATGTTATTGTACAATGTAATTTAATTGCCAGCTTGAGATACCATGAGCGTGTATAAGTGTAGATGTTTGAAACAAAATGATCAACACATGTTATCCGTTCAAGACGCTGCAAGCTAATTTGTCCATTAGCTAAAAGCGCAAAATGTAATACAGTCGTCTCGATCGTATGTACAAGCGTTATTAGAATTTAACTCACGAGGCTACACTTGTCGACGATTCTATTGCATGATAGCATTTACTATTTTATTCCCGCGAATGTACTCGAAAATAAAAAAAAAGAATTTTGATATGCAGAATTAAGAGGTTTAAGTTTAATTGCTTATATTTTGAATACCTATAAAACTAGACAAAAATATGCTACAATGGAATTGTCGGGATTTTCAGGCCATTTATTTTGGTACCTATAATACTAAAATTGGTCAAGTTATAAGAAAGCGATATCAAAATAAAGATTTATTTGCTTTTGCCATATGGCTTATTTCACAAAATTCATGCATGAGAAGTCCATACGAAAAAAAAAGTAAAAGGTAGGGAATTTAATATATATTCTTTCTAACGGTATTAATCTTTATATTTTCAATGTTATCAGAAAGTCCTATCATTCGTTTCAACGAATGAAATCTAGTTAATATTGTAAAAATTTAATCTTTTTTTATCAAATACTCATATAGTACAACAAGAAACATTAAGAGGATGTACACACTTAAAAATCATATACATGTACTTAAATGTTCATGTTTCAAAATTTTACTTCACTAAAACAAAATTTTAAGTCTTCAGTTTACTAAAATTTAAGAAAATGTCATGAACCAGGTTAGGTTATCTTATCAATGAATTGGATGGACAATAACAAGTTAAAAATTAAAGCGCTGAAGGCACTGAAGTTGTGTATGTCTCTTATGAACAACAGACTCTATTTATAGATTGAAGTAATTACGCAAATTTTCTGCACAGGTCAGAGACTCCGAACTCATTTCAGATAGTAGATATACACGTTTCGGTCATTTTTAGTGTAAGAAATAACCCTTGGAGGTATCTTGGGTCGATAGATTGACGTGATTGTTAGTTAAGTTACAATGATTTGTTTTGGACTTCACATGGGTTATTGTAACAGCATAAAATAACCAACCGCTGCACATTTACTACCAAATTATTTGCGAGCCACCTTTGCATCGAAACAAACTTGGTAAAGTGATCACGTGATGAAAACAGATTAGCAGGTTAAAAACTTAACAATTCTTCGGCCAAATTGTGACTATTATTATGTTCATATCCCCATATTGTTACCATGTAACCACACTCAAATTGAAAATGGGCCTTTGATTTCCTCGGTTTACCTGGCGTTATTTATAGTCGTGTGAGATCTCTTCTTTAGGCCGATCAAACTATGTACTAAGGTCTACACGCTGCGCGGTGACAATCAAAGCGGGTTTGTGTGCAAACATATAAACAACTGTAACTTCCGACGTAGAAAAATGCAAAAATCGAGCTTACTCAGGCTTCTGTTGTATTTTCTTGCGAAGTTTATGATAATAAGCGCAAGTGTAAGTATATTCACTTTGTATTTATTATATGTCTTATATTGTATTGTATTATATAACTTAGTATTGACTTAAAATTCATGTAACAGAACATGCGGAAATAACTTACAGATAAGTTACTTTCGGTTATTCATAGAATATTGACAGAATACTTGCTTAAAGACATTTAACTACAAGTGCATGTGTTATATCAGATACACAGTTGAAGACTTATGGAAGTCATAAGTTTTATTTCTTAATTTATGTTTTAGAATTGTTAAGGTTTATGCCTTGTAATTCACTTCCGGTTAAAGTATATCCCCCAAAGCCATGCATATAACGTAACAATATAAGCTTTAAAATGTCAAACCATGGATATCTTAAAGACAAATTGACAGGCTATGACATGACAGAAATCATTTTATAACCTCCCCTTCATAGTTTTGTGGGGGCCGCCGTGGCCGAGCGGTTACAGTCGTGGACTTCAATTCTCTCAGCCCCTCACCGCTGTGGGTTTGAATCCCGGTAGGGACTTCGGATTTTTCATGTGAGGAAGCCTTCCAGCTGGCTTGCGGTAGGCCGGTGGTTCTACCCGGGTACCTCTGTGTACTCGGGGTCTTCCTCCACCTGTAATTAGCTAGACGTCGCTATATGATTGAATTACTATCGCAGCGACGGTAAACCCCAATATATCAACATCATCATAGTTTTGTTGTCATGTTTTGTCTCCCCTGAAAACTACAATAAAGCGATTTTTCTCCATTTTCCTACGGCAAAGTTTAACTGTATTAATGAAATTTGAATCGGAATCATATAATGCATCTTTCTACCGTGAGCTTTCCTCGAAAATCTAATACAGTTTTTCATATTCACAGAAATTATATATTTCCCATAGACTTCAATGTTACCTTAAATACAGATTATCTCCCCTACATCTAATAAAAGCTGGAAAAAGTCTCTGTGAAACATTTTTATTTTTGTATGTCTTCAAATTGACAAAGTTTCATAGAAATATTTCCATTCAGTGGCAAGATATGGAATATGGGTACTAGGGGGTATCACCTTAAGTAAACTTAAATCATAACCGGATACCAGTATGTTTACCCTATCACATTTTTTCCCATCCTCGGTACCCAGGCTATTCATATTCTCATATGATACCCTGGGCAAATCGGCTAGCGAAAATCTCGTAGTCATGAATAATTTATGAGGTGAAACTCAGCCGCTTGATTGGTCGCATGAGACACACCTTATGCGATACGGAAATTGACGAGGAGTCAAGGATGACATCGTGGTTATGAGCGATCCAATGAAATCGCGGCTTTCAACTGTGTTGTGTAGGACGTCAAATATGACAGCATCCAGACAAGTAAACGAGGAAATTTTGACCCAATTTGGAATTAGGGAACTAAAACCCTTTCAAGAGCAAACATTAATGCATTTATTGAAAGGGGAGGATGTGTTTCTCTGTACGAAGACTGGAGGGGGAAAAAGTATTTGCTATCAGGCATTTCAGCCACATTGGAACGATCTACACGGTGGAAACTGTCAAGTGCTTGTCGTTTGTCCACTCATTAGTATAATGAAAGAACAGTGTGAATTTTTATCATCTGTGGGGTTTAGTGCAACGTACATTGGAAAAGACCACGATGAGGAGGAAGCTATTATGAAAGGGGACTTCCAATTCGTCTATACATCACCGGAGAGTATTCTAGGTATGTTTTTGTTGTTACATAGCGGTAACCTTGTGAACTTCTCTCTATTTTCAGTTTTCACTCGTCGATCCTTTCTTTAAAATATAACATGATAATGAAGCAAGTTCGATGGTTAACTTTTGTGGCATAGAGAGAGAGAGAGAGAGAGAGAGAAAGAAAGAAAGAAACGTTGTTGTTTGTTATTAATGAATAATTGATAATTCAATTATTTATTACAATGTACTGAAGTGTCTGGTAGAAATAGAGTCACAGTAAAATAGCTTAAGGTGTAATGTACAAAATTCTGAGTTTTATTCAACTAAGTATGTTGCCCTCTACTTTTCATCTTACCATGACTAGCATGTTATAAACTAACAGCTCAAGGTATTGACATTTGGTATTTAGGTAAACATGGAGAAGGTTTGATCACAAGCCGCATCAATATCATACCAAATATAAAAAAGGTATAGCTCCCATGCTTCTTGCTCAGATGCAGAACTGACTTGCGCGGCGTCAGGAAAATGTCATTTGGTGTGGTATCATGCTAAAGTGTCTATGGCGTAATACTGCAGCATTGAAGCACTATATCTGTCTCAAGTAGACATTGTCTCCAAATGACTGAAATACTGTCTGTGAGAGCTTAAACCCAATTAACAGGCAAGCAGGTTAAACATAATAAATAGCATGATTAAAAAAAGTTTTACAGAGAACTCTTTTTTGTTTTCTTATGAAAAAGAATGTAAAAAAGTGTGTACTTATTAAACCATGTTATATTTTTTTATATTTTAGGTGTTGATAAATGGAATGATATGCTGAGGAGCACAAAAATATTCCAGCTGTTAGTGATTGATGAAGCACACACAGTTCTGCACTGGTAAGAATAAATAGAAAAACTTTCCCTATAATCATATTTAATAACTTGAATTCCTGGATGCATCACTTATATATCTAGTAGGTGTATCATGGTAAAAGACTTATATATCAGAAAGTACTATTAGTCTATATTTCTTATTATGATAATTACGCCTCAAAGGTTGAGAGGGAATGATGATTCAAAGGGTGCGAGAGAAACTAGGTCAAATGCTTATATGACAGTATGCACTAAGCCTAGTTTTGCTCTCATCCCTTTGATTGTATTTATTTGATCCAAATACAGATGAATGAACTGAACCTGGTGACTTAGTGGTCAGAGCATTTGCATCAGGTGCAGGAGGATGTGGGTTTGAACCCTGGATGAGACATGCTAAAGTCATAAAAATGGTACTGTTATGGTTTACATGCTTGGCGCTCAGCATATAAGGATAGTTGCAGGACTGGTTGACCTGGTGTCAGGATAATGCGACTTCGTGTTGTAACAGGTATCATATCACGTTTACGTCGTGATACTTCAGTGTGGCAGCACTTAATGTAACTCAAGTAGACCTTGTCTTCAATTATCGAAAAACAGTGGGATGTTAAGCATCAAACAGAAGCGTGGAGCACTCTTAATTCAATGACAACACTTTTTTGCCATGAAAAAATGTGTTTCTGGCATGTTCACAAAAAAGTTAGGTAGGGTTGGGACTAAGATTTTTAAACAGTCTATTCATGACAGTGAATGAATCACTTATGTCAGTATTTTCATAATGGATGCTGAAAATAACTGCTAAAAACTTAGGGGTATGCATGTTTTTGTTAGGTAGGGTTGGGATGCCAGATTTTTTTTAACTGCAGCTCAAAAGCAGATTTATGCTATATTTTTCAGGGGTGAGTCAGAAACTGCAGACAGTCCATTTCGACCTTGGAATAGCAAGCTTGGTGAAATTCGCTCCTTGATTGACTGTCCAGTTTTATTAATAACAGCCACTGCAAATAAAGCTGCAAGAAAGAAACTTCAGACTATGTTTTGCATGAAAAACTGTTTTGAATTTATCGATAACCCTGACCGCCAGAATATCAAATTATTTTTAACCAAAGTTAAAAGTTCAATTCCTATGTCTGAAATATTTTTTTTTTGATTAAAAGAATTACAACTGAAAAAGATTCTTGTGAACGGTATATAATATTTTGTCAGTCCATTAAAGACTGCAGTGAAATATTCACTATGTTTAGACTTCAGTTAGGTGTAGATATTTGCTACATAGAAATGTTCCACTCCAACACATCGGATCAAGTTAAAGAAAATATTAAGAATAGATATGAGTGACATTAATGGGTCAGTTAGAATTCTTGTTGCCACAAGTGCTGCGGGAATGGGTGTAAATTTTCAAGGAGTGAAACATGTTGTGAATTTTGGACCTCCATCAGACATAGACAGTTTTGTACAACAATATGGAAGAGCTGGGAGAGATGGATCTTTTGCAACTGGACTGCTTATTTACAATGCTAAACAATGTAAAAATATTGATATGGACATGAAAAACTACCTTGAAAATACAGATGTTTGTAGAAGACAGCAGATTCTTGATGCCTACAATGCTAAGCCAACAGTCATATGTAAACACTTGTGCTGTGATTTGTGTTCAAAGTCATGTAACTGTGATGACAATTCTTGTTCGAATTTTAATCATCATTATTTTGAGAGCAAACAGCCATCTTTTTCATCAGAATCACCAGATTCTTCCAATTCTGACTCTGACTGGAGTTGAAATTATAATGAAATCATTAATTTCTATTAAAATTACATTTCATTCATAAAAAATAAAACAAAACTTAAAAAATGGTACAAATGTGCGAATATCTTCTGTAAAATAACAAATTAACTCATTGAAAATGTTAATTAAATCACAAATGTTTGTATTTTAGATGGATGTCAAAATACTCACATTGTTTACATTTTGCAGTAGTATTTCCAAGAACGATGAGTCTGTGAATGGAGATAATCTGAATTTAAAAAACGCTTGTCAAATCATAAGTTGTTTCTCTACCATGTCATCATTAAATGCACTTGGGATTAGTTAATGGAGACATAGGGAGTGTAAAGGGAAAATTGACTCGGATACTAATATGCAAATTAGTTATTTTTGTATACAACTGAATGATTAGCATTGGATTTTTTTTTTCTTATGCATTGTAGTAATACTGTTGTTAAGGAGTATGAACATATTGCATCTCATTATCAGTATATCTTGTGAACACATTTAGCTTTCCTGTCTGATGACTATAAACTGCTTTTGGAAGCATAAGGCCAATAGAGTGGATAAAGGCATTTTTGAAAACTGCAAAAATAAATGTTCCATGAAATGAGTCAAAAAAAATGACTTATATACAGTATACTCATACATATATACTTGTATTTTGTGAATGATGGCAAAATTTAAAATTGCTGGTACAATTCTCTGAATTGTGTTTTATGCATACCTTGCTTGCTGACAAGAAACTTATTTTTTACAGGATATAGCCCAACTCCAAATCAAGAAAACCCAGAATACCATTTGATTTCATCAAATTTATTTCAACAATTATATCCAACAATCTTTGGATATTTTCCTGTTATTTTTTTTTTCAGCAGTAAAAAGCCTAAGTACTGTAAAGGTTAGATATCACAATAATTAATTCCCTTATCCTGCTTAGAGATTGATACATCTTGACAATACAACAGAAAGATGTCATTGTGTAAATAGTATTTGCATATACCATAGGGCATGCCATTTGAGCTTTGGAATAATCTTATGCTAGAATCCATGACAGACATTGAGCCAAGCAATATTTTACTAGTTTATTCCAGTTGCTTAAAACTGAAACCAAAAATTGGTAATATATCCAGTGCCAATATGAATATATTTTTCATTTTGATGCAATAAAAATCAATACATTTACAAGTACACACTGGCTATTGTTTTTTGTGAGTTGACCCATGCATGAAGATCCTCAGCAACAATGCACTGAATAGGATCCTTAAAAGTATCAAATGATCTCCATTGAATCTGGCTGATAGGACCTTGATTTTTTAGGCATTGAACCATCATGTCTATGTCCGTTGCTTTGCTGACTTCAGGTCTTTCTTGTTTTGACTTGGCAGTTCTAGTTGTTCGCATCAGCTGTGTCCTAACACTGTCAATGACCTGTGTCGTCAAACAGATTTTTCGAGCTGACTGATAAGACTTATTAGCACCTTGTGTGTCTAGTTCCCTTTTTATGCTACACACCTGAATTTCCACTGCATTATCATTGGGTATGTTATTGGCAACACCACCTTTCAAATTCACACACATGTTCCACTTATACTCAAAGCTTTGTTTAGCATCAAGAATGGACTCGACATATGTAATCATACGCCAAAGCCAGATTTTGTACTTCGTGTGTTTTAAGGCTGATGCATACAGCCATTCAAAGAATGCATTTCTGATAATTCTGTTACCATCAGCTAACTTGTAAGCATCACATGTGTCTCTGAAAATTAGCGACATAAACAGAAAATGTTTCACTGAATTTGTGCTTTCAACATGCTCACAACTTTTGTGAAAGTTCCAGTTGTGCTTGCTTTTCAGGTGCTTCTTAAACCATGTTAATGAAGAGTAACTATTATCACAAATTGGACATAAATAGTCATTTCCTTGTTTCATTGCATAAAGCTGTTGTTCCTCTGTACTTAAACTTGACATATCAAGGCGAAGTTGTTCAAAATTGTCAACTTCTCTTAGATGTAACATGTCCAGAACTTTTGATGAAACTTCCGTCATCCAATCTCTCTTTTGTTCATCACTCATGATGGAGAAGACAGGCAGTTTCTGTCTAAGATTATCATCATTTTCTGCATCCATGATTTCTAAGAAGGCGGTTACAATGTAAGCGTCTGTTACATCTTCGATGAAATGCTGGTGCGGCCTGAAATAGATATTCTTTCAAATGAACAAGATCTTTTTAAATTTAAAAATGTTCCCCTTGGTTTACTTGAAACACCCATGTCTATAACTGTATTTCATTTTGGGTCATGTTTTTTTCTCCATAATCTTGGGCAAAATTATTGTTTGTTTGTTGGGTTTGACATCCCACGAACAGTATTTCAGTCATTTGAAGACAATGTTTACTTGAGACAGAAATAGTGCTGCCACACTGCAGTATCATGCCGTAGACATGTGGCATGATACCACACCCAGTCACATTAACCTGACATGATACCACACCCATTCACATCCTGACATACCACTCATGCAACTTCCCTTATATGCTGAGCGCCAAGCAAGGGAGCTTTAACCATTTTTAATGGCTTTGGTATGTCACAGCTTGGGATCATATCTAGGACCTCCCGCGTCCAAGGCGGATGCTCTATTCACTAGGCCACCAGGACCAGTAAAATCATTGTAACACAGATACAAAGGGCCTGTTCTTACAGCGATGAAACCTTTTTAATGGTTCCCCAAAACTGATAAGAATTTTTTTAAATCTGTATGGCTGGTAAATAATATTTCAATAAATGAAAAAGAATTACCTAAATTTTTGTGTAACATCTTTTGGTCCACTGACATCACGTCGACGGATCAAATTTCTCAACTGGTATAAAGACCCTCGGTCTATGGCACTGGTTTCCTTGTAGAACAGTTGGTAAATGGACTGTAAAAAAAACACACACCTCAGTTACAAACAAGGGCCCTGTCTTTGAGTGCTTCAATACTTTATATTCATACAATCATATGTTGATAACATTATATCATCACATATTGGTACAGTGAGCAGGTGTGTAAATTGCCAATTTTGAAAAAGTTCAAGGAAATGCATTCATGTTGTGGATAACATCTTAATAGGCATATTTTTGGTAATTTACAGAGATTTTTTTTCTATATACATGGACACCTTTCCTTGATCACACATAATTAACAATACTAGTGCTGGTAAGACCATTGGATGCTCCACAAGCTAGGCTTTGTCACTTGATGAGTACTTTTTTTATACTTTATAAACTCCAGAAAAAACTAGAGCTATCACTAAATGTGATTAATACCCCCGCAATACTGCTTTAGAAATGATGAAGTTATTAGGATTACTTCACTTCCTCTTATTGCGCTTGACTATTGTATGTAAGTGCAAGGGCAATAACTCTAAACATACTACAGATAGAGTTATGGTTCTTGTGCATTGCACTTCCTCTTATTGTGGTTGACAATTGTATGAAATTGTTTTGAAATCCAACTTGTAATTTTCAAGTTATGCTCCGGACAAGGAAAAGTAACAAAGGGCAATAACTCTGTAAGAAGTCAAGATGGAGTTATGGTTCTTGTACACTGCACTTCCTCTCCATGTGCTTGATCATTGCATGAAGTTGTATTGAATTCCAACTTGTGGTTTTCAAGTTATGGTTAGGACAAGATTAGGTTTCAAAATAAAATATATAAAAAAAAAGGTATTCATTTTTTCTACATTTTTCATGTGCTAGAGTGGCATAGCAAACATGGACGCAGAAATCTATTTACTGCAGAAAAGTATTTGTTAATCATGTAAAAACTACATTATTTTATATATTATCAATATTATCAAATATCGTGATTGTGTATCGTATCGGGCCTACAATATCGTGATTCATCATGATACTTTTTTTGCTGGCGATACCCAGACTTAGATTCATGATCAATACCAGGATATCAGCCTAAAGAAAAAAAATGAAACTGAATATTTCAAAGGTAAAGTCCTGCAAAAGGGGCATGATAAGGTATGCAAGTTTTTTTTTTTCCTGCCTTTTAGAATGGTCAAATATTGGCCTTATTCCCAACTGAATTTTTTTTCTCTTTTTTTTTCCATAAAATGTTTTCTTTTTTTTTTTCCATAAGGGGATTGTTTTGTTTAATATACATCTGTGTTTATGAATGAAAAGCATCTTTTTCAACATATTAAAATCATATGCTAGTTTCTAACTTTATTTTCTACTTAAATGGATTTTCACAGTTGAAGGCCAGGGTCCATTTCCCCAAAAAGGCATAAAAACCTGTTCTTACCTTAAAGCAATCATTCAACATATCAGGTTAATAGTAAACAAATTCATACAGGATAATTGTTTGTGTCTCTCTTTAAATAGAATGGGTCAATATTATAATGAAATAATGACAGTGCTATGTATGTCACACATGATGCATTGCATTTGTCCAATGTTTCCTCTAGCCTAATATTTTTGTTGGTCATTTATGACCCAATATCTGAAAAATTGGTGGTCATTTGAAAATTAAGGTGGTCATTTGCAAATTTAGGGAGTCATACTTACCTAGCAGACAATTTAACAGAAAATAAAATAATAAATTATGGTGTCAGACTAGAAATGACAAATGCTACTGCGTTTAAATACTTATGACCAAATAAATGCCTAATATGCAAGTTGCAACTTATGATGCTGTAATGATGCGTTGTTATGGGTATAAACACAGTCTCTGACAACTGCATCAGGGAGTCGATTCTTTGGCTCACACTGTTTGTCACATTTAAATTCATAAATTTCATACTACTATTTCGTTATTTGAAATAAATGAATAGGGAATCAATACTGAAACTAAGAAGGAGACAAACAATTATCTTTGCTTAGTTATAACAAATGTAAATATAACTCAACTTACATGCAACAACCAAATGAGAACTGTCAACTGAACTTATTAAATTACAAATAAGAAGTTGAACTGTCTGTGTAGCCCCTCAGGTCGATGAGTGACCCCAGTCAGTTTGGTCATTTCTGTCAAGTTATTCTGCATAGCAGATTGTGCAGTAAATGCCCTCTCATTGGTAAGAACATCCCCTCCAAACACAACCTTGTTGACAATGTTACCATCAATGTGAGGCACTACTAAACTGTGAACTTTCTGCAATATTTCAATCATTCCTTGGGAAGTGTTTTCATTTTCATCTATAAGATCACAATTTAGAATTACAGATTTTTTCTTTGTCAACTCCATGTAAGGATGCACAATGTGATCTGGATATGATGACTTGAGGACATCCAAAGGTTTGATGTATTTAAGAAGGACATTGGCCACATGGAACTGCATGTCTTTATGAAGATCTGCCATTTGTATGGCATCTGGAATCCATTTACTGGAAAATAGGTCCATATGTCAGGTTGGGGTGCTATATCAGAGCCTGTAACAGCATCTTCAAATGTAACCTGCCTTTGTTTTACCATGGTTAAAAACCAATGTAAACTTTTTCTTTGGCAGTCAATGCTCATTCTTGCAGGTGACACGGTTATGTCTAGATTATCACCAAGAACTTCAATAGGTTTATCAACACCACTTTTCTCCTCCTCACATGTGGGCACTGTTTGTTCTGCTAATTGTTCTGTGAGCATGGATTGTTCTTTGGACACTGATTGGTCTGTGAGCATTGAATCCTCATACATGATTGTTTTGTTGGAACTGATTCCTCCTCACATGATTGTTTTGTCAGCACTGATTGTTCTGTAGGCACCAATTGTACAGAGGGAACTGATTCCTCCTCACATGCTTGTTTTGTCAGCACTGATTGTTCTGTAGGCACTAATTGTACAGAGGGAACTGATTCCTCCTCACATGATTGTTTTGTCAGCACTGATTGTTCTGTAGGCACAAATTGTACAGAGGGAACTGATTCCTCCTCACATGCTTGTTTTGTCAGCACTGATTGTTCTGTAGGCACCAATTGTACAGAGGGAGCTGATTTCTCCTCACATGATACTGCAAATCCATCAGAAATATCTTCAGTTATGCCAGGCTGATTCTGAATCTGTTTTCTGATGTAACTCCGCACAACCTTATCAATGTTTTCATTTTGTTTCTTCACAAGATCTTTTTTTTTATTGTACACACTGGTATGTGAAACTGAGAGGCCAATGTCATGAAGTATATTCAATCCCTGAAAATTGAAATATGTAAAAGAATATATATATAAAAAAATACAAACCGTAGTATAACCAATTAAATAATAGTGATTGTCGAAGTACAGAATTAAATGATACAAAAGGGGGCCATGATGGCCCTAAATTGCTCACCTGAGGATAAATAGCCTTCATTGCTAGTACAAAACATATTGCTTAAGAACTAAAGATGCTGAGGTGTATACAGTGAAATCTGGAATTTTCATAAATTAAAAACCTTTAACTCATTATTTAAAATCTGATATCAGCGGAATATCAGCCATGGTCAAAAGTTGCAGAAGGATAAAGCCTATTAACATTATAAGAAATTGAAAAAAAAAATGAAGATGCTAGAAACAAAGTAAAATCTGTTTGTTTTTTATAAATTATAATGGGACTTAACTCCCGATGTAATGGGCCGATATAAGACAGAGTCAAATTATAGAAATTAATAATGTCATAAAGTGTGAAGATGATTGCATAAGAAATAAAAATGCTAGAGTTCAAACAAAGTGAAATAAGCCATTTTTAATATCAAAAGGGGCAAAACTCCTGACCATATGGGCAAATATCAGCCAAAATCAAAATTGTCTGAGATTTAATAGTTATAAATATTGTCATAAAGTTTGAAGGCAATTGCTTTAAAAAATGAAGATGCCAGGGTGCAAACAACGTGAAATCTTTTTTTAATATTAAAAGGGATTTAACTCCTGACCTAATGGTCTGATTTCAGCCATTATTGAACTGAACTGAGATTTTATGGTTATTAACATTGTCATAAAATTTGAGGATGATTGCTCCAGAAATGAAGATATTACAGTGCAAACACGACGGACGGACGATGGACATTCATCGATCCTAAAAGCTCATCCTGAGCAAAAGTACATGTATTTTCATACATTTATAATTATTTCTTATATTTCATTTTTTTTTTCAAATTGTTTAATGGCCCACCAACAGTTATTCAGTCATTTAGAGACAACTTATACTTGAGACCAATAAAGTCTTGCCACATTGCAGTATATCGCCAAAGACATATGACATCAAACAAAACCAAGTCACATTATAATGACACTGGAACAACAAGTCCTTGAACTACCCAAAACAAGGGAGTCCTGCCAGTACCTACTACAATTTCTTACAATCATTCCAAGGTTGACACCCTAACCATTTGGCCACCAGAACAGGCCATCATTAAAATTATGCAATTAAATATTAACACATGGGCCAAACACTTAAACTATTTCAATCTAGAAATAAATTTGATAAAATTATATGGATGTCACACCTGAAGCAAAAGCGTGTTTTGGTTTAGTCCCAGAAAATCCTCAAATGGTGAAAATGCTCAAATGGTTAGAGTGATGAACCTTTCTCAACATATAACATTTTTCTGATGAACATAGTCTTATATCAAGCTTAATGATTACATTTTACTCGTTTTTGAGTTTTGGTCAAGATTGATATTTTACATAGTACATTTTGTTGTTGTTGTTTGTTTTTTTTTTGGGGGGGGGGACAATAAAATTTTAATTATGAAATGCACCTGCAGAGGCTGCCCTGTTTTGCATTAAACAAAGATTGATTTTAAAGTGATTTAATAAATTTGATGATATTACCTCTTTGTTCAAACCACTGCTGTCGAGAACTAAACCCAACACAAACTGCACTAGGTTCAGTTTTTGGTTCCTGGCATACAACATTATGCTGGCGGCCATAACAAGATGAGGTATGTACTGTCTCTTCTTCCCACTGACCACAGACCTTAACATAGCCCTCAGTGGCGGTACTTTGTTGTCAAGGGATTTTATTATTTTTGTCCAATCAAAGTTTAAAAGAGAGTCAACAGTTATAACCCTAAGCAGATCCTCTCTGTTTTTCACAATCTGGTCTACATCATGCTTTATGTTTTTAATCACACATTCCTTCATTGCAGATCTGTATTTGGAGAACTTTGACAAATGTTTACAGAGTGCTGACTCTGTACCATTGTTTATCAAGACTTTCACAAGCTTTTGTTTTGTTTTATCTCTGATAATATATGATCTCTCTTGCTGCTTATACTTGACTAAAACCTGAAAATAAAACAGAATTAAGTCAAATTGCTTATCATGAGACTATGACAAAATAAAGAAAAATATTTTTCATGCTGCATTTTCAATTTAAACTACAGCAAGATTTATGGTCAAGGCTTAGCATACGAATAGCTACAACATCTTTACCTCTGACAATATTTTCATGTTTAAGCTCAGAAGTGTATGATCATAGCAGATCAAGTAAAATAAAAAAATAAAAAAACTATCAGTTAATGTATGAAAAAATAAAATGTCATATTTTGATTATTTTCTGAACAAAATACAAATGACATGGGGTTTGACTTTACTTCCCCCTCCCCAAACCATGGACCATAAAAACATGTTGCCAGACTTTCAGTGGGTTTATTTAAGTTTAAAACAAAACACATGCAAAGTAATATTAAAATCAATTATAGTTTTTATGTATCTAACACATTTGGCTAGTAACTAACCGCAAATATGATGAAAAAATACAACAAATCATAAATTTCATTTACAAACAATGTTGCCTTCAATCTTATATTCTATATAAAATCAATTGCCCACAGTGGTTTTAACCTGGGTCAGGCAAGCGGGCATCCACTTAAGAAAACCCCTGATGACATTACACTATTTAAACGCTTACTTAACACTTATTTTTTCATTTATCCTGCTTTTTTCTCACATTTAAAGTAGATTACCAGAATCACTTACCTTCACATCAAAATCTTGGCTACTAGTTTTGGTCTGTGTTCCTTTTTCCGATACT
>JAIFHC010000039.1:0-50000 GCA_021229015.1 Solen grandis | reverse complement strand
GGGTTGAAATTCTCAAAAAGGGAAATTTTAAAAAATTTTTAAAATGACCGGGCTTTTAAAACGCTAAAACTTTGATTTATTTTATTTTCATTTTCCCTATGCGTATATGGTCACACTTGAAATATGCCCCCAAAAATTTTGGTACGGGGTCAAAACAGCCTTTGGGTTTTTTAAACCCGATTTTCATCATTTTTCACAAAATTGTGTATATTAAGTTCTAGTTGTGCACCCCGGTTTCCTTTTTAAAAAATTCAAAAAAGTCCAAGGTTCTATAGGTTTCCCAAAGTTTCAAAACCAAAGGTCGTACATTTTCAAATTCTTATAAAATCGGTCCTTTTTGAGTTTGAAAGATAAATTTGGGTCATTTATAGGACGGGGGAGTTTTTAAACATTTTGTGAAAAAAAAAGTAAATGATGTAAAGTGCGTCAAAATATGAAAAATAAATTTTCTAATATTAACAAGGGTATTTTTTTAAAAGTTAAAATTGTCAAAGGGCAATTTAAAAATTTTTAATGACAAATAAATTCCGTTGGGGAAAATTTTGATTTTAATGATTTTCAGAGGCCTATGCGTCAAAGGGAACGTCACATTAAAATTTGACTCCGAAAGTTTGTAAAAGGGTTTCCAGGAGCCTTCAAAATGGGCCGTTTTTTCATAAAATTTTTTCACAGAATTGTTATTACTTTTCTTTTTTGTGTTTTCCGGGTTGCCCCGTTTTTCAAAATTCGAAAAGTCCCAAGAAACTTTGGGGGATGAAAGGGTTTCGCCAAGGACGTCAATTTTAAAAAGGGGCTTAAAAAAACCCTGCCCATTTGGGGGATGGGAAAGTTAAAAATTTTGTCAGTTAGTAGGTTTTTGGGTGTCTTAAACAATTGTGTGAAAAAAAACGTCAAAAGACTAAAGTGCGTCTTTTTTTTAAATTTTTAAATTTTTTTTTTTGTTTTTCTAACTAAACCGCTTATTTTACTTGTTGTTTTTGCCCTTTAGGACGATAAAATTTTTTGGGGGTTTTATTAGTCCCCGGTGAGGAAATTTTGATTTAAAAGATGTCAGCACCCTATGATTTCATATAAGGCCCACAGCAAAAAAATAGTGAAAAAGGGTTTTGTTCGCGTCTACAGCCTCTTTTAATGGTCGCTTTTTTCTTAAAATTTTCCACGATGGTACATTTGAAACAAAGGGTTTGTGCATATCCTGCGCAAACCCAAAAATCCCAAAAGACCAAATTTCCCTGTTGCTGAAATAAAATTCGAAAAAAAGGACCAAAAATTTCATTTTAGGATTAAAGAGTTTCGGGATGAGTTGGGAATGTTAAAACTTACCCATTTTCCCAGTTTTGCAAAATTTCTAATATATTTTGAGTCGGGGACGCCCATTTACGTCATGTGACGTCATATGATATTTTTTAAATTTTTTAATTTTAGGGAAATTTAAATTTCAAACCAAAAAAGCCAGTTTTTTCAGAAAAATGAAAATTTCAGGGGTTATGCAGAAAAGGGATGCGTTTTTGAAAAAAAAGGGAAATTTTCAGAAACCCAAATTGCGTCATATGAGGGTTCAGAGCAAAAAAATATAAAAAAATTGTTTTTCACGCTTTTCGCCCCCCCATTTATGGTGGGATTTTCTTCAAATTTTACAGATGTACTTTTTGAAACTAAGGGTGCATATCCGGGTCAGTTTAAGGGAAATTTCCCAAAAAGACCAAAGTTTGGGGCTTAAATTATATTCAAACATAGGCCCGGGAAAATTTCATTTAGGTTTTAAAGAGCTTCAGGATGAGAAAAAAAAGTTGAAATTTTCAAAATTTTGCAGTTCTGCAAAATTTTTTTAATATTTTTTGGGAGCGGGGGACTTCAAATGTGTCATTGGACGTAAAAAGCAACTTTTTAAATTTTTCCCATTTTGGGAAATTTGTTTTCCCCCCCAAAATGATCCCAAGTTGTTCAGAATAAAAAAAATTTTTAAAAAGTTATGACATTTAAAGTATGCACTTTTGAAAAAAAAAGTTCTTCGGGCCCCCTAGCTTTCATGTAAACCCCCAACAGCTAAAAATATGAAAAATGGTTTTCCGCTCTAAAGCCCCTTTTAGGGTTTGGTTTTTCCACGATTACCCCCTTGAAACTAAGGTGAATATCCTCCAGTTTTCCGAAATTCCGAAAAGCCGAATTTTCTGTGGCTAAATTTAAAATATTCGAAATTGGGACCAAAATTTCTTTTTGGGAAAATTTTGAAGAGCTTAAATAAAGAGATGGGAAATTTAAAAAACTTAAAACATTTTTGCATTTTTCCCCGCTTTTCTACAAATATTTTGAACGTGACGTCAGGGGGGGGGTTAAATAAACAAACCACTTAATTTTAATTTGGGGGCAATGATTTCGACTGATGCCAGTTGTTCGGGAATAATAAAAATTTCAGAGTTATTGCAGAAAAGTATGCACTTTTTGGCCACAAAATTTTTTTCAGCACCCTATGAGCCGTGACGTCAGAGCAAAAAATGGTGAAAAAGGGTTTTTCGCACTCTACAGCCGCCTTTTTATGATCAGATTTTTTTAAAAATTTTTTAAAAGATGGTACATTTTGAAATTTAAGATGTGAATTTTTTGTCAGTTTAACCCTTTAAATTTCCCAAAAAAAAACCGAAGTATTGTGGCTGAAGTAAGATTCGAACATAGGACCAAAAATTTTCATTTTAGGGTTAAAAAACCCTTCGGGATGAAAAATACAAAAGTTTGAAATTTCTGCAAAAATTTTTTTAAATATTTTGATCGTGACGTCATATGACGTCAAAAGGGCATACAAATATACTGCTACTTTTTTTTCTTCGTAACTAAATGCTTATTTTTTTGAGGAATATAAAAGTCAATTGTTCAGCAGGGCATGAAAAACTACCAGAGGTGAGTCATTACATGAAACTTTTTATCTCCTGCTTTTTGCATTAACACAGGTTGAAAAAGTCCTTCATTCGTTTTTGGGCAAAACATCTTTGTTTTTTTTAAAATTTTTAAAATTTTTTCCTTTCCCCCAGGGAAAATTTTTTTATTTTTTAAAAATTCCCCAGGAGAAAAAATTTTTTTGGGGGCATTTTTTTTCAGGGGGTTTTAATTTTAAAAAATTTTATAATTTTCATTTCCCCATGACGTCATTTGCGTCACAATTGGGAATTTGCTACAAAGGTTTTTTCGGGGTCCAGAGCGATAAAAAAAAACCCTTTTTTTTTCAAATTTTTACAAAAAGTGTATTTTTAAGTTTAATTTTTTGAAAACTCTTTTTCCCTTTTTTTTAAAATTCGAAAAGCACAAGGTTCTATGGCAAAAGAAGGGTTTTAAAACCCAAAGGCTTTTAAATTTAAAAAAGGGTCAAAAAACCCCCTAAAAAGCCCCAAAAGGTTTTTTATTTTGTCAGTATAAAAATTTTTCCCTTTGTTTTTAAAAAAATTTTTTGAAAAGGGGCGTTTTTTTGGCCATATGACGCTTTTAAATTTTTTTTTTAAAAAAAAAATTTTATATGTTTTTATGGCCCCAAGGGGAAAAAAAATTTTTTGTCATATTTTTTAAAAAAATGTTTTTTTGTTTTTTTTTTTTCAAAATTTTAAAAAACGAAAAGACGTCACATTTTAAATAAAACTAAAAAAATTTTTTACGCGGTCCAAAACCCAAAATTAAAATTTAAGGGGAACCCCAAATTTTAAAAAAAATTTTCCAAATTTGATTTTAAGTTTTTGGTTTTGCACCCCCGGTTTTCCCGTTTTTTAAAAAACAAAAAAACCCCCGGGGTTTTTTAGCGTTTTCCCCCGATTCAAACCCAAAGGGGCTTTTAAAATTTTTAAATTTTTTAAAATGGGGCCTATTTAAAAAAAGGATTTTGGGGGCAGTATATAGGTCTCGGGGGGTTTTTAAAAATTTTTTTTTGAAAAAAATTAAAAGACTCAGGGGAGTCATTTTTTTAAAAATAATTTTTTTTAAAAGATTTTTTTTTTTAATATTAAAATTTTGGGGGAAGGGAAAAAAAAATTTTTTAAACCCCCCGCATGCCCCAGGGGGGAAAATTTTCGTTTTCAATGTTTTTTCAGAAGTTTTTAAAAACGTCTTGGGGACCCCCACTTTAAAAAATTGGGGACAAAGGGAAATTTTGTAAAAGGGGCCCAACAATTATTGGGGGGCCCGGGGATTTTTACATTTTCATAGAATTTTGGGATTTTTAATTTTCAAGTTGTGCATTTTTTCCCGTTTTTAAAAATTTCAAAAACCCCCAAAGGGGTTTTTAGCAATTTTTAAAAAATTCCCCGAACCAAGGCCCAAATTTTTTTAAAAAATGTTAAAAAATGGGCCCTTTTTGAGATAAAAAATTTTTTTTTTGGGGGTTAGTATATGGGATTTTTTGGAGTCTTAAACTTTTTGGGGGAAAAAAAAAAACGCAAGAGGGAGTGACTTTCTTTTTTTTGATAATGTATTTCTATATTTTAAAAAATTAAAAAAGGGGAAAAAAAAAAATTTTAAAAGGGACAAATGATTTCAGACGCTAAAATTTTTTATTTAAAATTTTTTAAAAAGAACCCTATGCCCCCCCTATGAGTCCTTTTGGGAAATTGACTAAAAAAGTTTGTACACGGTCCAGGGCCAGGGTTTAAGGGGCCCCTTTTTTTTCAAAAAAATTTTTAAAAAAAAGGGATTTTTACTTTCCCCTTATTGTGTATCCCGGTGTCCTTTTTAAAAAAAATTAAAAAAAACCCCCCAAGCTTTTGGGGGATCCAATTTTAAAAAGGGGCAAGGGTCTTTATTTAAATGTTTAAAAAAAACGCCCTTTTTAAAAAAAAGTTGAAAAATTTTTGTCAGGGGGGTTGGGTTTTCTGGGTGTTTTAAAAATTTTAGGGGGAAAAAAACCCCCCCAAAAAAAACTTTACGGCGATTTTTTTTTTAAAATTATTTTTTTTCTTCTTTCTATCTCAAAAATACGTTTTTTGTAAATTTATGTATGAATAAGAATTATTTTTAAAAAAATTTGGACTTTAAAAAAAAATTTACTTAGTTTAAAAAATTTGGGTTTTTGCAATACAAATTTTTAAAAAGCAAAAAAAAAAATTTTAAAAATGAAGTTAATTTTGTGATAATAGGGTTTGTTTTTTGGGGGTTTTAAAACAAAAAAATATTCGAAAGGGAAAAAAAGAAAAAATTTTTTAAAAGGGGGGAAAAATTAAAATTTGCATTTTTTAAAAAGCTTTCAAACGGTCCAATTTTTTAAAAAAAATTTTGGAAACTTATATAAAAAAAGTTACTTAAAAAAATAAGATATTTAAAATGGGGGCCAAAAAAAATAAAAAAAAGGGTTTCACGCGCGGGGTCCCCAAACCCTTAAATTTGGGGAACGATTTTAAAAAAAAATATATAATATATTTTTCCCAAATTTAAAAATTTGGGGGGCTTTTTTCTTTTTTTTTTTTTTTTTTTTTGTGAATGTTGGGCTTTTTCCAAAATAAGCTTTTTGTTTTTTAATACTGTAAAAGGGAACAAGACAAAAACCGTTTGAAAAAAAAAAAGTAGTAGGGGAGCGTTTGAAAGTTTTAAAAAATTTTTAAACGCACCCCCCAAAAAAAAATTTTAAAACCGAATGTGTTCTTTTTGGCTTTTTTAAAAAAAAATTTTAAAAGGGGGATAGAAAAAAAAAATTTTGGACGATTATTTTAAAAGTCTTTTTTCTTATATCTATAAAAAAATTTTTTGCAGAAAGTCCAAACATTTTTTTTAAACAAACCCCCTCTAGTTTTTTTTTTAAAGGGGGTTTCCCGGGACGTCAGGGAAAAAAAAAATTACCAAAGTTTTTCCGCTTCCCCCCGGGTTTTTTTAAAAAAAACCAATTGATTTTTTTTTTCACAAAGTATAGTTTAAAAAATTTTTTTTGGGGGAAATTATTTTTTGCAAGTTTAAAAAAGACAGAACATCGGGTTTTTAAAAATTTTTTTACAGCTTTTGAAAAAAATTGACGCTTTAGGGGACTTTAAAAGGGACGTGATAAAAGCGTTAACAAATTTTAAACCCCCAAAATTTTAAAAGGGTTTTTTTGCCCCCCTTTAAAAATTTTTTGCCTCTTTGCAAAAAAAAGTTCAAAAAATTGTGCAACATAGCTTCTCATTTTCTTATTTAAAATTCCGTTTTGGGAAAAAAAAAGGGGGGCAAGGTCATTTGCCTTTTTTCGGTTTTTTATTGGGGAAAAAGGTTTTTTTCAAAAGGGGAAAAAAAGGGTTTTCCGGGGGCCTGTTAAAAAACGGGAAAACCTTGAAAGACCTTTTTTTATCTTAGTTTTAAAGAAAAGGGGGGTTTAATTTGGGTTTTATTAGGGGACGGGAAAAGACAAAAAAGGGAAAATTTTAAACAAAAATTTAAAAGTTAGTTTCTTTGAACTTTGAGAAAAAAATTTTAAAAAATTTTTTTTAGGTTTAAAAAACACAAAAAAGGGAAAAAAATTTTTTTTTGAAAGGAATTGGGGTTTTGGGGCCGGGAATTTTTTGACGTCAGGGGCCCTTTTAACGCAAAAAAAATTTAAAAAAAAAAATATAAAATCGGAAAAATTTTTTTATAAAATTTTTTTTTTGGCCCCCAATTTTCCGTCCCTTTTCTTTTTTCAAAATGCCCCAAAAAAATTTTAAGTGTTTCCCCTTCATAAAAATGGAAGATTTTTAGGGGTTTTGGATAAAGGGTTTTTATACAAAAAATTAGAAATTTTTAATAAGGAAAAAAAGGGGGTTTTTTGGGGGTTTGGTTTTCCCCCGACCCGGGGTTTTTTCCCACGCGGGAAAAATGCCCGTTTTTAAAGGGGGGAAATTTCGTTTTCTTTTTAAAAGAATGGGGGGGCTTTTTTGGGTGCAATGGTGTACCCCCGGCCCCATAACCCTTTTGCCTTTCCCCCTTTCGGTTTTTTTTAAACTTTTTTTTAGGGTTTTCGCCTCAAGCTTTCTTTTTAAAAGGGTTTTTTATTTTTTATTTTTAGGTTTTTCCCCGCCTAAAAAGGGAAAAGTCTTTTGGGGGGTTTTACGGTTTTTTTTTATTAGGAATTTCTGGGCCCCACAGGGGGGGGAAAATTATTTGGGGGGTTTTTACGGGTTTTTATTTTTAAGGGGTTTTTCTGCCTCAAGAAGAAAGACCTATTGGGTTTTTTTTTTGGGAATTTTTGCCCTTTTTGGCAGAAGGGCCTTTTGGGGTTTTTTAAAATGTTTTTTTTCTTCTTTTTTTTTTTATTGGGGCCCCTTTTTGGGCCCCAAGAAAAAAGTTTTTGGGTTTTTTCTTTTTTTTTTTATTATTCTTTTTCTTTTTTTTTTTCCCCCTTGTATTTGTTTTTTTTTTTGTTTTTTTTCCAAAGGGGCCCCCCAAAAAAATAAAAAAATTTTTTTTTTTTTAAAAAAAAATTTTTGAGTTTTTTGGGACCCAATGAATTTTTATATTCAAAGACTTTATTTTAAAAGTCGGGGTTTGGGGCTTTGGGTTTAAAAAAGTTTGTACGCGGCAAAAGCCTTTTTTTCTGGGCCCCCTTTTTCATAAAAAAATTTCCGGGAATTTTGTATTTTTCGCTTAGTTGTGTTTTTCCCCGGGGTTTTTTTTTTTAAAAAATTTAAAAAAATTTCCCGGGTTTTTTTAGCAAATTTTCCCAAAAATTTTTAACCAAGGTCGAAAAATTTTTAATTGCTTATAAAATTGTCCTTTTTAAAAAAAGGAAATTTAAAATTTATTATAAAAAGGGGTTTTCTGAATTTTTTTAAAAAATTTTTTAAAAATAAATGTCATTTTGGTCACGTGATTTTTATTATTTGAAAAAGAATTTCTAATTTTAAAACAAGAATATTTCTATAGTTAAAAAATTTCGAAGGGGCCCTTTAAAATTTAATGACAAAAAGTTTTAAACGCTAAAATTTTTTTTTTTCTATTTTTTCCCCTATCCCCACGACCCCAATGCGCCCCTTTTTTAAAAAATTGCCCCCAAAATTTGAAAAGCGGTCACACCCCTTTTTTTTTAACCCCCTTTTCTTTTAAATTTTTAAAAAAATTGAAAATTTTTTGTTCTAGTTTGTGCCCCCCGGGTTTCCCCCCTTTTTTCAAAATTCGAAAAACCCCAAAGGGTTTTATTTCTATTTTTGAAAAATTGCAAGGAAAAGAAAAAAAAAATTTTATTTTAAATTTAAAAAAAATTTCATTTCTTTTAATTTTTTTTTCCAAAAGATCCCCCTGGGATAAAAATTGGCTTTTTTTTTTTCCCCCCTCTTTTTCGCGGTTACCCCCCTTAAGAGGGGGAAAATTCGTTTTTAAAAAATTTTTAAAAAAATTTTTTTTTAAATAATTTTAAAAAAATTTTCCCAAATTTAAAAAAAACTTAAAAAAAAAAAGTTTTTTATTTCTTTTTAAATTTTCCCCCCCAATTTTTAAAAATTTTTTTTTTAAAAATTCTTTTAAAGTTAGGGGGCCCTTAAAAAAGGGGGAATTTTTTAAAGGGGGTTTAATTTTCATATCCCCTTACTTTTTTTTTTTTTTTAAATTTTTGGGAAAAAATGTAGCAAAAAGTCCTTTCATTCGTTTAAACAATGAAATCTAGTTTTTTATTCTTTTTTTTTTTCCTAAAAAAAATTTTTAAAATTTTTTATTTTGGGGAAAAAACTCCGGGGCGATGTTTTTTTTTTTGGACTTATTAGTCCCCCGGGGGGGAAAAATTTTGATTTCTTTAAATTTTAAAAAACCTATAAATTTTATAGGGGACGTCACATTTAAAATATGCTACAAAATTTTTTTAAAAAGGGGGCTCCCCGCCCATTTTTTTGTGAAACCGTTTTTCATAAAATTTTCCCCGATTGTTTTATTAATTCTTTTTTTTGCCCCCGGGGGGTTTTTTTTAAAATTTTTGAAAAGCCCCCTGGTTTTTAAAGGGGAATCCAAGTTTCAAACCCCAAAGGGGCTTTAAAATTTTTAAAAAAAGTTTAAAAAAAAATTTTTTCCCTTTTTTAAAATAAAAAATTTGTTATTTATCAGTTTATAGGTCTTTTAAAATTTTTTAAACCCTTTTTTTTAAAAATTTTAAATTTTTCAAAAAGACGTCAATTTGACGTCTTAAAATGGTATTTTTTTCCCCAATATTAACAAAAATTTTTTTAAAAATGTTGAAATTCTCGGGGGAAAAAAAAATTTTTTAAAGAAACAGGGAAAAAAGCTGAAACTTTGATTTTTTGTTTTTTTATATGCCTTTTTCCCCTCTCACTTGAAATTCCCAAAATTTTTTCCCCGGGCTACAGCCATTTTTTTTTAAACCGTTTTTCAAATTTTTTTTACAAAATTTTGGGGGTTTTTTAAAAATTTTGTTGTGCTTCCCGGTTTTTCCCTTTTTTTTAAAAATTTGAAAAGTCCAAGGTTTTTTTAGTTTTTCCCCAAAATTCAAAACCAAAGGGGAAACTTTTTTAAAAAAATTTTTTTAAAAAATTTCGGTCCTTTTTTTAGAAAAAAAGATGATTTTGGGCCCCTTTATGGGAAAATGGGGGTTTTAAAACCCCTTTTTTTTTAAAATAATGTCATGTTTTTTACGTGCGTCATTTATGATAATAATTTTTAATTTTAAAAAAAGGGTTTTTTATATTTTAAAATTTTTTCCCCAAAGGGCAATTTTAAAAATTTTAAAAGGCCCAAGGGGGTTTCCGATGGGGAAAAAATTTTTTTTTTAAAAAAAATTTTTAGGGGGTTTATGAGTAATAGGGAACGTAATTTTTAAAATTTTTTTTTCGAAAGATTGTACAGGGGCCCGAGCCATTCTTAAGGGGGCCCCATTTTTTTAAAATTTTTTTTCCCCCGAATTTTATATTACTTTTTATTGTGTATACCGGTGCCCTTTTTTTTTAAAAAATTTAAAAAGGGGCCCCAAACATCTTTGGCGGATGAAAAAATTGGGGAAACCCAAAACGTAAATTTTTTAAAAAAGTTTTTAAAAAAAACTTTCCTTTTTGGGGGATAAAAAAGTTGAAATTTTTTTCGGGGTTTGTAGGGTTTCTGGGGGTTTTTTAAAAATTGTTGAAAATTTAAACGCTTTTTGACGTCCTGACGTCATTTTTTTTTTTAAAATTTTTTTTTTGCTTTTTTTTAAAAAACCTTTTTTTAAATATTTTTAAATTTGCCCTTTGGACGTTTTAAATTTTTTTTGGGGTTTTTTTTCCCCGGGGGAAAATTTTGTTTTTTAAAACGTCAGCCCCTATGAGTCTTTGGGCCCAAAAACAAAAATTTTTTTAAAAAAGGTTTTGGGGGCCCAAAAAGCCGTCATTTGGGGGGCCCCTTTTTTTAAAAAATTTTTCCCCAAGGGGGCCTTCTTAAAAAAAAGGGGGGTTGCATATCCTGTAAAACTAACCAAAACCCCCCCAAAAACCAAAGTTTTTTGGTTTGAAATAAGATTGGGGAAAAAAGGAAAAAAAAATTTAAATTTTTAAAATTTAAAGAGCTTCGGGGTAAATTTTAAAAGGGTTTGAAAAAAACACTTTTTCCCGGTTCCCGCAGAATTTTTAAAAATTTTTTTTTGAGTTGCGTTTTTTTTCGTCATGTGACGTTTTATCCCATACTTTTTTTAAATTTTTATTTTGGGGGAATGTTTTTAAACATGAGGGGCCCTTTTTTTCAAAAAAAATAAAAATTTTTTAAAAATTTATGACATTTAAAGGATGCTTTTTTTAAAAAAAACTCTTGCCCCCTATGAGCCCCTATAAACCCGAGCTAAAAAAAAGGGGGAAAAAAGGGGTTCCGCTCTACAGGCCCTTTTTTGGTCGGTTTTTCTTAAAATTTTTCCCCCGTTTGTACATCTTGAAACTAAGGGGTGCATACCCCGTCAGCAAACCAAAATTTCCCCAAACCCCCCTGTTCTGTGGTTTTTAAAAAAATTCAAAATTTTGGAAAACCAAAAATTTCTTTTTTGGATTAAAGAGTTTTGGAGGAAAGAAATTTTTAAATTTTTAAAAATTTGCAGTTCTGCAAAAAATTTTTTAAAAATTTTTTTTGGGGTCGTGGGCCAAATTGCCCCTTGACGTCAAAAAACCCATACTTCTTAATTTTTTTTTTGGGGCCCAATGTTTTCGAAATGATGCCAGTTGTTCAGAAAAAAAAAATTTTTTGATTTTTACAGTAAAGAAAACACTTTTTAACAAAAGCATCTTCAGCACCCATATTTTTTTTGGGGAACCGGACAGTTTTAAAAAAATGAAAAATTTTTTCGGGGCTTTTCAGCCCCCCATTTATGGTGGGTTTTTAAAAGAGGGGGAAAAATTTTTAAAATTTAAGGGTACATATCCGCCAGCTTACCAAAAAATTTCCCCAAAACCGAAGTTCTTGGCTGAAAAAAACCCCCAAAATTTGGGAACCAAAAAAAATTTTTTTTTTGGGGTTAAGACTTCAATGAGGGGGAAATTTAAACCCCCTTTCCAAAAGTTTGGTTCCGCAAATTTTTACAAATATTTTAAATCTTTGCCGTCAAGGGGTCAAAACATCCCCCCTTAAATTTTTAAATTTTGGGGGCAATGTTTTCGACGGGTCCCGTTTTTAGAATAATGAAAATTTCAGAGTTTTTGCATAAAAAAGCACTTTTGGCCCAAAAATTTTTTTGAAAACCCATGAGGGCCCTTTTTAAGTCAGAGCTAAAAATGTGAAAAATGGTGTTCGCATTTAAAACACCCCCTTTTATGATCAATTTTTTTCAAATTTTTTTCAGATGGTACTTTTTTTAAATTTAAAATTTGAATATTTTGTAAATAACCTTTTTTCCAAAAAAACCGAAAAATTTTGGCGAAGTAAGTTTCCCCAAACTAGGCCCCCAAAAATTTTTCATTTTGGGGGTTTTAAAAAACTTGGGATGAGTAAAACATTTTTTCCCAATTTTTTGCATAATTTTTAAATTTTTTTTTAGTCTGGGGTAATATGACTTTTTTTAAAAAATTTCAAATACTGCTCCCCTTTTTTTTTTTTGGGAAAAAAATGCTTATTTTTCAAAAGGGAAAAAAAAGGCAATTGTTTGCATAAAACATGAAAATACCAAGGTGAGAAATTTCATGAAACTTCTATCCCTGTTTTTTTCTTTTTAAAAAGGTTGCAAAAAGGGGCCTATCATTCTTTTTAAAAAGAAGACATCTAGTTTTTATTATTTTTATTTTTTTTCCTTTTCCTCACGGTTTTTCATATTTGCAAACGTCCTAGGGGAAAAAAAAATTTTGAGGGCCCATATTATTTTAGGGAAATTTTAAAAAATTTCCCCATAATTTTTTTTTCCTTTTGACGTTTTTTTTGACGTCAAAATTTTTGGGAATTTGCTACAAAAAAAAAATTTTTCCGGTCCAGAGGGGAAAATTTTAAAAAAACCTTTTTTTTTATCTTTTTTTCCCCCAAAAAAGTGTTATTTTTTTTCTATTTTTGGGGGAAACTCGTTTTCCTTTTTTTAAAAAATTTTAAAAAAAACACAAGGTTTTTTTGGGGGAATGAAAAAATTTAAACCCCCAAGGGGCGAAAAATTGAAAAAAGCTCAAAAAATCGTCCCAAATGAGAAAAAGGTTGATTTTTTGTCAGTAAAATTTTTTTCCCCCAAAAAATTTAAAAATATTTTGTGAAAAATGGCCCCTTTTGGGGGACTTTTAAATGCGCTTCAAATTTCAAAAATTTTTTAAAAACAAAAAAAAATTTTAATTTTTGGGCCCCAAACCCCCAAAGAAATTTTTTTTTTTCCCCTAAAAAGAAATTTTTTTTTGGGGTTTCTATGATTTTCAAAATTTTCTAGGGACCCCTTTTGGGACGTCACCCCCTTTAAAATAAGCTAAAAAAATTTTGCCCCCTTTCCGGCCATTTTTTTAAAGTTAACCATTTTCATCAAATTTTCCCCCAAAGAAAAAATTTTAAAATTGGGGGTTTTCCCCCCCCGGGGTTTTCCCTTTTTTTTAAAAATTCAAAAAAACCAAGGTTCTTTTAGCGTTTCCCAAAGTTTCAAACCCCAAGGGGCAAAAATTTTTTTCCCCAAAAATTTTTTAAAATGGTTTTCCCTTTTTTACTTAAAAAGGGGGTTTTGGGGGCATATATAGGGCCCCCCGGGAGTTAAAAATTTTTTGGGGGAAAAAAATTTTCTTTATGGTCACGGGGATCTTTAAAAGATAAAAAAATTTTCTAATTTAAAAAAAATTTTTTCTATATATTTTTTTTTCAAAGGGGGAAAAAAAAATTTAATGCCGCATTTTGTCCCAAAATTTTTGTTTTCCCCAAAGTTTTCAAAGGTTTTGGGGCGTAAAAGACCCCCCCCATTTGAAATTGACAAAGAAAGTTTAAAAAGGGCCCCAAAAGGAAATTTTTTAAAAGGGGCCCTTTTTTTTTAAAATTTTCTTTAAAGGGGAAAATTTTTAATTTAAAATTTTTGCTTTTCCCCGGGGTTTTTTTTTTAAAATTTTAAAAAAATCCATGGTTTTTGGGAAAATTTCAAGTTTTAACCCAAAGGGGCAAAAATTTTTTTTAAAAAGTTTTAAAAAATTGGGGCCCATTTGAGAAAAAAAAAGTGATTTTTGGGGTTTTTATTTAGGACTCTTGGGGTCTTAAACATTTTTAAAAAAAAAATCATACCCCCTAAACGTGCCCCTCATTATTTGTAATGTTTTTTTATTTTTTAAAAATTTTTCGAAGGACAATAAAAAATTAAAAAAATTTAAATTTAGACGCGAAATTTTGATTTCAAATTTTCAGAACCCCCGGGACGTCAAATGACTTTAAAAATTTTAAATTTTAATTAAAAAAATTTGTACAGGGTTTCCCGAGCCATGTTTAAGGGGCCCCATTTTCATAAAATTTTTTCCCCAAAAAATGTGTAATTCGTTCTTATTGTTTTTTCCCGGGTCCTTTTTTAAAAAACAAAAAATCCAAGCAAAAATTTTTCGGACCAAAAATTTTCGAAGCAAGGGACGCCCCAAAATTTTTTTAAAAATTTTTTAAAACTGTCCTTTTTGGGGGATAGAAATTTGGGAAATTTTTGTCAGTTAGTAGGTTTTTGGGTGCCCCTTAAAAATTTTTTGAAAAAAAAAGTTTTTTAAGGGGCCCGGGGACTCATTTTTTTTAAAATTTTTATTCTTTTCTTCTTTCAAACTCAAAAAAAAATCGTTTTTTTTTAAATTTTTGGGGGGAAAAAAAATTTTTGTTGAAAATTTTACTTTTTCCCAAAAAAATTAGTTTATAAAAAATTGGTTTACGCAATACAAAGTTAAAAACAAAAAACTTTTTTAAAGAAGCAAATTTTTTTCTGATAAATGCGGTTTTTTTGGGGTTTTTAAAAGTCAAAAATTTAAAAAGCTGAAGAAAAATTTAAAAAATTTCTTTTAAAAAAAGTAGATTTTTAAAGGGAGCTTTTTAAACGGAAACCAAATTTTTAAAAATTGGACTTTTTTTAAAAAAATTTTCAGGGAAAAAATAAGATATTTCATCCCCCAGCATCATAAAAATAGGGGAAAAGGTCACGCGAAAGGGGTCCCCAAGCTTAAATACTTGCGCAACGACTTAAAAAATATATATTATAAAATATACAAATTGAAATTTTATGGGGTATATCTTATTTTTTTATTTTTTTTTTGTCGAATGTTGAATGTTTCCAAAATAAGAAAAAAAGTTAATAAAATGTACAAGGGAAAAAAAAAAAAAAAAAAAAAAAAAAAAAAAAAAAAAAAAAAAAAAAAAAAAAAAAAAAATCCGTTTTTTGCAAACTATGTAGCTAGCGAGCATTTGGTTTTCAATTTTTGAAAAAAATTTTTTAAAAGCAAAACCCCCCCAAAAAAAAAATTTAAGAATGTGTTCTATTTTGTGCTATTTTTATAGAAATAGAGGTGATAGAAAGTTTTTCAATTTTTGGGCAGTTTTCTATTATGCCCCTCTTCTATAATACTATATAAAGCAGAATTTTTAAAGAAAGTCCTATCATTCGTTTTTAAAAGAATGACTTTTAGTGTTTTTTTTTTATTTTGAAGTCCCCGTGCCCTCGGGGGTTTAAAAAGTACCAAAGCTTGTACGCGCTCTACAGCCGTCAATTTTTGACCCAAATTTACTTTTTTTTTCACGGGAAGTATTTGTTTCAATTTGTTGTGCGGGTAATATACATTTTGCAAGAAATTAAAAAAACAGAAAATCTTTTCTTATCAATTTCTTACGCTCCCGTAAAAATTGAAGCGTATGACGTTTTTAAAGACGTGTTAAAACGTTAACAAACTTTTAAAACCAAAATGTAGGGTTTTATGCATGCCTTAACTTTTTACCTCTTTGAAAAAAAAATGTTCACTGGGTTTTGCAAATAGCTCTCATTTTCTTAGTTACTTCCGTTTTCGGAAAAAAAGTATAGGTCAAGGTCAATTTTCCAGTTATCGGTGTTTTTATTCGGAAGGTTTTTCTCAAAAGCGAAAAAAAAGGTTTTCCTAGACACTGTAGTAAAATCTGTAGAACCTTGAAAGACCTTTCAGATGATACTTAGATTTTAAAGAAAAGGGGTTTTGAATTGGTTGATTTTTGCCTGGAAGAGAACATTTTTTTTTTAAACGAAATTAAAAACCGGCTTTTGTTTCATAAAACTTTGAGTCAAACATTAAAATTTTTTTTCGGTTTAAAAACCAAAAAAAGGTGAATTTGATTTTTATTGCAAGGAATAGTTTTTTGGGTCTCTTTAATTAGGGACGTCATGCCAAAATACGCAAGAAATTTTAAAAAAAAAATTCATTTAAAATGGGGCAAATTAATGAAAAAAAGTTTGTAATTTGCCAAATGCCGGGCCCTTTCTTTGTCCCAAAATGTCCAAAAAATTTTCAAAAAAATTTCCGTCATGAAACATGGAAGATATTCTGTATTTCGGATGAGGGCCCTTGTAAAAGGAAAATCTAGCAATTTGAAGTAAGGGAAAGAAGGGGTTTTTTTGGGGGTTGGTTACCCTAGACCCGGGACGTTCCTACGCGGGGAAAGAGTGCCCGTGTTGAAAGGTGAACCCCCAAATGCGTATTTGAGAGAATGAGGTGCATTTTAGGTTGCAATGGTTTTACACCGGACCGTTTAAGCTTATTCCCTTTTCCCCCATTAGGTTTTTTTTCAAACTTTTATTGGGCTTTCTGCCTCAAGCTTCTTTTTTTAGGTTTTGTTTTGTTTATTATTAGGACTTTCTCCCTTTTCAGGCAAAAAGTCAAAGGGGGGGTTTTTTACTGTTTTTTTTTTTTTTTAAGGAATTTCTGCCTACGGGCCCAAAAATTTATTTTGGGGGTTTGTACTGTTTTATTTTTAAATTGGGTTTTTTCTGCCTCAAAAAAGGAAAGGGACCTTTTGGGGTTTGTTATTAGGACTTTCTGCCCTTTCGGCAGAAATTTCCTATTGGGTTTTTTACTGTTTATTCTTCTTCTTCTTTTTTTTTTTGGGCTTTCTCCCTTTCAAGCGGGGAAACCCCCTTTTGGGGTTTGTTCGGGTTTTTTTTATTATTCTTATTCTTTTTTTTTTCCCTCTTGTATTTGTGTTTTTTTTGATGTGTTGCCAATGGCCCAAAAAATAAAAATTTTTTTTAGGGGATTTTTTTTAAAAAAATGAGTTTTTTGGGTTAAATAAATTTTTATTTTCTTATGACTCATAAAACCCCTCAGATTTGACGTCAGGTGAAAAAAGTTTTTACGCGGTCTACAGCCTTTTATTTCGGGGCCGATTTTCATAAAAATTTCACAGAATATTTTAAATGTTCGCCCCCAGTTGTGCTTTTCCCGGGGTCCGTTTTTCAAAATTCGAAAAGTCCAATGGTTCTTTAGCGAACCCAAAGATTCAAACCAAGGGGGGAAATTTTTTAAAATTTGTTAAAAATCTGCCCCATTTAAAAAAAGAAAGTTGATATTTGTTAGTATATGGGGTCTCTAGAAGTTTTAAAAATTTTTTTGAAAATAAATGTCAAATGCGTCACGTGACGTCATTATATGATAATGTATTTCTTTTTTAAACAAAAATTTTTTCTTTATTTTTAAAAAATTGTCAAAGGGGAAAGGGGAAAAATTTTTAAAAAACAATGCTTAAAAACGCTAAAAATTTTGATTTCTAGTTTTCCCATATTCGACGTCATATGACCGTCACATTTGAAATATGTTAAAAAATTTTGTACGCGGTTACACCCATTGTTTGTAAACCGATTTTCATAAATTTTTTTCAAAAATGTTTATTTTAAAGTTCTATTGTGCATCCCGGTGTCCTTTTTTTTCAAAATTCGAAAAGTCCAAGGTTCTATTTCTATTTGTTGCAAAGTTGCAAGGAGCATAAAAAAAATTTCTTATTTTTAAAGGGAAAATTAAAATTTTCCCATTTCATTGATTTTCTTATCCCTATGTTGTCATGTGAAATCAAATTGGCGTTGTCTACACACTTTTTGGTTCGCGGCTACAGCCATTTTTTAATTTTTGGAAATTTCCCCAATTTTAAGCTTTTAAAAATTACATTTGATTTGAACAAAAGATTTTTAAAAAAAGTCCAAATTAAATAAATTTGTTATAAAAAAATGATTTTCAGTTACTTTTGCAATTTCCTCCAAGTTAAACAGTTTTTTTTTTAAAAATTCTTTTTAAATTATGGCCATACAAAGCAAGGGTTAAAAAGGGTTTCAATTTTTTATCCTCTTACTTTTTTTGCTTTTAAGTATTTGACAAATTTTAGCGAAAGTCCTTTTTTTTCGTATCAACGAATGAAAAACTAGTTTTATTCTTTTTTTCTTCCTAAAATAAACGCTTATTATTCTATGTTTCTTTTCTCCTAGGGGCGATGAAATTTTTATGGGCTTATTAGTCAAAATGAGGAAAATTTTTATTTCTATGATTTTCATAGCCCAAAAAAAGTCATATGACGTCACATTTGAAATATGCTACAAAAGTTTGTACGCGGTACAGTAAATTTTTTGTGAACCGATTTTTTATCAAATTTTCAAGATTGTGTATATTAAGTTCTAGTTGTGCAAACCCCGGGGTCTGTTTTTCAAAATTCGAAAATCCATGGTTCTATAGCGAACCAAAAATTCGAACCAAGGTCGTTTAAAATTTTTTAAAAAGCTTATAAATCTGTCCTATTTTTAAAATAGAAAGTTGATATTTTTGTCAGTTTTTTAGGGTTTTAGAAATTTTTAAAAAATTTTGTGAAAATAAAAGTATATGACGTCAAGGGACGTCATTATAAAAAAATATGTATTTTAAAAAATTTTCAAGAATATTTTTATATGTTAAATTCTCGAAGGGCAATGAAAAATTTAAAAGACACATACGTCAAACGCTGAAAATTTGATTTTTATATTTTCATAGCTATGACGTAAAATACGTCACACTTGAAAAAACACCAAAGTTTGTACGCGGTCTACAAACCAAATTTTTTATGAACCCCCTTTTTTATCAATTTTTCAAAAGAATGGTTATTAAGTTTAGTTGTGGGATCCCGGTTGTCCGTTTTTCAAAATTCAAAAGGGCCAAGGTTCTATAGCGATTTTCCCAAAAATTTGAACCAAGGTCGTACATTTTCAAATTCTTAAAAATCGGGCCCTTTTTTAGATTTGAAAAAATGAATTTTTTGGGGCAGTATATAGGACTGGGAGTCTTTTTAAAAATTTTGTGAAAATAAATGTCATGTTGTCACGTGACGTCATTATATGTAATGAATTTTTAATATTAACAAGGGAAATTTTTATTTGTTGAAATTGTCAAAGGGGGAATGAAAATTTAATGACAAATTTTTTTCCGATGCGGAAATTTTGTTTTTTAATAAAATTTTCAGGGGGCCTATGACGTCATAATGACGTCTTTTTTGAAATTGATACGAAAGATTGTACCGGTCCAGAGCCATTTTTAAGGGGGCCGATTTTCATAAAAATTTTCACAGAATGGTATATTAGTTTTATTTGGGGTTCCGGTGCCCGTTTTTCAAAATTCAAAAAAAGCCCCAAGCATCTTTTTGGCGGATGCAAGATTCAAACCCAAGGGGACTAATTTTTAAATGCTTATAAAAACGTCCCTATTTGAGTTAGATTTGGGGAAATTTTTTTGTCAGTTTTTTTGGGTTTTTGGGGTTTGTTTTTACAATTTTTGTAAAAATTTAAACGTCATATGACGTCACGTGACGTCTTTTTTAAAATTTTTTATTATTTTTTTGCTTTTTCCTAACTAAACGCTTATTTTACTTTTTTAAAAATTTTAAGTCCTAGGACGATAAAAATTTTTAGGGGGTTATTAGTAACGTGGGGAAATTTTGATTTAAATTCTGTAAACACCCTTTGACGTAATATGACGCCCACAGCTAAAAAAATTTAAAAATGGTTTTTCGCGCCTAAAAGCCGTCTTTTGGGGGCGGCTTTTTTTTTAAATTTTTTCCCAGTTTGGTACTTTCTTGAAAAAAGGGGGGTGCTTATCCTGCCCCCAAAAACCCCGAATCCCAAAAGCCCAAATTTTTCGGGGGCCCCAAAAATAAGATTAGAACAAAGGAAAAAAAATTTCTTTTTAGGATTAAAAAAGCAAAAAGGATGAGATAAAAAAGGTTTGAAACTTCCCTTTTTTTGGGGAAAGTTCTGAAAAAATTTCTACTTTATTTTTTGATTTTTTTCCCCCGTCTTTTCCCGTTCATGTACGTAATTATACTTCTTAATTTTTTTTTTAGGGCGGGGTTTTCGCCAAATGATGCCGTTGTTCAAAAAATAAAAAATTTTTCAGAGTTATGACGTAAAGGATGCGTTTTGAACAAAAGATTTCACCCCAACCCCCTTTTTTTTTAAAAAGCATATGACGCCCCGAGCTAAAAATAGGGGAAAAAAAAGGTTTTTCCCCCGCTTTTTTCGCCCCCATTTATGGTCGGTTTTTTTTTAAATTTTCCAGATATACTCTTTAAAACTAAGGTGAGCATATTCCTGTCGAAAACCAAATTTTTCCAAAAGCCCCCAAGTTCTGTGGTTTTTAAATTTTTTTTCGAACATAGGACCGAAAATTTCTTTTTGGGTTTTTTAAAAAGCTTCAGGATGAGATAGAAAGTTAAAAAATTTAAAATTTTTCCCCTTCGCAGAATTTTTTAAATTTTTTTTTTGAGTGTGACGTCAAATGTCGTCATGTAGGTCCTTAACTTTTCTTTTTAAAATTTTTTTTTTTTTGGGCCCCAAAGTTTCAAATTTTATCCCCGGGTTTTTCGAAAAAAGAAAATTTTAGAGTTAGACAGAAAAAAAAATGCATTTTTTAAAAAAGCATTTTTCGGGGACCCTATGACTTTATGGGGGACCGTCAAAAGCTAAAAATAGTGAAAAATGGTGTTCGCCCTCTACACCGCCATTTATGGCGGTTTTTTACAGTTTTGGGACCCTTAAAAAAAGGGGGTAATATCCTGCCAGCTTCCCCAAATTTTTCCCAAAAGCCGAAGTTTTTGGCTGAAGTAAATTCAAAAATTAAAAGGGGCCAAAAATTTCATTTTAGGTTTTTAAGAGCTTAAAAATGAGTTTTGAAATTAAAACCCCCTTTCCAGTTTGCAGTTCTGAAAACTTTTTTACAAATATTTTTAATCGTGCCCTCGAAAAGGGCATAAACAAAACCCTTAATTTTTTTTTGGGGCAATGATTTCGACTTTTTTTCCCGTTGTTCAAAAAAAGAAAATTTTAAAAATTTTTTCATAAAGAAAAGCCCCCTTTGGGCCCCCCAAAATTTTTTACACCCAAAAGCCCCCCACGTGACGCCCCGGCTAAAAATAGTAAAAAAAGGTGTTCGCACTTTACAGCGCCATTTAAATCGTTTTTCTTCAAATTTTTCCCCGTTGGTACATCTTTGAAACAAAAAGGTGAATTTTTTTTTTAGCAAACCCCCTTTTTTTCCCAAAAACCAAAATATTGGGCTGAAGTAAGATTCGAACATAGGACCAACAATTTCATTTTAGGGTTAAAACTTCGGGTTGAGATTACACATTTTCCCCAATTTTGGGGATAATTTTTTTAATAAAAAATTTTTTAGTGGGGGACGCCAAAAAAAGTCAAAAACCCTACTACTACAAATGCACTTTTTTTTTCTTCGAAAATAAATGCTTTTTTTTTTCGGGGGATTTTTAAAGTAAATTTTTTTAAAACATGAACATGAAATACTCCCCGAGGTGAGTCATTACGGGGAAAATTTATCTCCGCTTTTTGCATTAAAAAAAAGGGTTTTTCAGAAATTTTCCAACATTGTTTGCAAATTTTAAAACTAGTTTTTATTATTATTTTCTTTCCTTCCTCAGGGGGTTTTCATATTTTTGGGAATCGTTAGGAGAATAAAATTTCGATGGCATATATTCATAGGGGTTTAAATTTAAAAAAATTTTAAAATTTTTTTATATGCCTATGCCCCCCCTTTTGGGGCGCCCCAAAAAATTGGGCCCCAAATTTTCTAAAAAAAGATTTTACGGGGTTTTTCCCTGCGAAAAATTAAAAAAACCGATTTTTATAAAATTTTTTTAAAAAAATTTTATTTTAAAGGGTTTTAGTTGTAAAAACTTTTTCCTTTTTAAAAAATTTGGGGGAAAAAACAAGGTTTCTATGGCGAATGCAAAAAAAAAAAAACCCCAAATGACGTCAAATTGAAAATGCTCATAAAATCGTCCCTAAATGAGACGGAAGGTTGATATTTTGTCGTAAAAGGGGTTTCTCCGATAGTTTTAAATATTTTGTAAAAAATGAACGTTTTGGGAGTCTTTATGCGTCATCAAAATTTTTAAAAATTTTTTTAAACCCCACTTAATTATAAATTTTAAAAAATGGCCATACAATGAAATTTTGACCCCCATTTTCAAAAAGAAATGTTATTTTGATTTCAAAAAAATTTTCATATCTCTATGACGTCATATGCCCGCCCTTTTTGGGGAAATAAGCAAAAAATTTTTGTACGCCCCCCCGGCCATTATTAATAAACCCTTTTTTTTCATCAAATTTTAAACAGAATGTGTTTTTTTAAAAGTTCTAGTTGTGCTTTCCCGGTGTCCTTTTTTAAAAAATTTTCGAAAAGCCCAATTTTTCTAAGCGAATTCCAAATTCAACCCAAAAGGTAAAAAATTTTTTTAAAATTTTTTTAAAAAAAAGGGGGTTTTCCCCCCTTTTTGACATAGAAAGATGATATTGGGTCAGTAAAAGGTCTCTGGGGGGTCTTAAAAATTTTTTTGGGGGAAAAAAAATGTCATAGGGACGTCTTTTTAAGTCTTTAAAAATAAAAAAAAATTTTCCCAAATTTCTAACAGTTTATTTCTATTTTTAAAAAATTTTTTCGAAGGGAAAAAAAAATTTTTTAATGCCGCTTTTTTTTCCCTTTTTGGGGAAAATTTTAAAAATTTTTAAATGTTTTTAAAAAGTCTATGACGTCTAGACTTACATTTGAAATTGAAAAAAAAAATTTTAAAAACCGGGGGCCCGGGGAAAAAATTTTTTAAAAGGGGCCGGGGATTTTTATCACATTTTATAGAAAAAAAAATTAAAAATTCCCCAAGTTTAATCTCTTTGTCTTTTTTTCCAAAATTCAAAAAAGGTCCAGGGTTCTTTTGCGAAAAAAAGGGGATTCGCCCAAAAGGGTCGAAATTTTTTTTAAATTCTTATAAAATCGGTCCATTTTTGAGATAGAAAAGTGTTTTTTGGGGGTTAGTATATAGGATTTTGGATTTTTAAAAAACATTTTGTAAAAAATAAACGTCTTTTTGACGTGCGGGGAAGTCTTATTTGAAAGGGATTTCTATTTTTTAAAATTTCAAAGGAAAAAAAAAAATTTTAAAATAAAAAATGTTTTTAAGACGCTAAATTTTTTTTTTTCCCCAAAAATTTTAAAAAAGCCTATGACTTTTTTTTAAAGCCCCCCCACTTTAAAAAATTTTGACAAAAAAAGTTTTTTACCGGAAAA
This sequence comes from Solen grandis, assembly GCA_021229015.1. NCBI lineage: Eukaryota > Metazoa > Mollusca > Bivalvia > Adapedonta > Solenidae > Solen > Solen grandis. The sequence continues at coordinate 27,120 of JAIFHC010000039.1, read as the reverse complement.
ACCCCCCTTTTTTAAAAGGGCCCCTTTTTTTTCATCAAATTTTCACAGAATGTGAAAAAACGTTCTTATTGTGTTTTCGGTGTTTTTTTTAAAAAAATTCAAAATTTTTCCCAAAAGCTTTATATGGGGGCCCCCAATATTAAAGGGCAATGACGTCTTTTTTTTTAAAATTTGCAAAAAAATTGCCCTTTTTTTGAGATGGGAAATTGAAATTTTGTCATTTTTTTTTGGGTCTCTGGGTTTTTTAAAAACTTTATGTAAAAAAAAACTTTCATATGTTTTTCCACGGACGTCATTTTTTTTTATTATTATTATTTTTTTTTTTTTTTCTATCTCAATAAATATCGATTTTTGTAAATATATGTATGAATAAGAATTATGGGTTAAAACAATTGTTTTTTCCCCAAAAACCCCCTTATTTTAAAAAAAAATTTGGGGTTTTTCCCCCAATACAAAGTTAAAAAGCAAAAAAAAACTAAATAAAAAAGAAGCTAATTTTGCGGGGTTTAAATGCGTTTTCTTGAGGTTTAACAGTCAATATCTCAGAAACGACTAAAAAAAGTTTATACTTATGGTTTTTTAAAAAAATTTTTAGCTTTTTTAAAAAAACTTTTAACGGTCCCAAAAATTTTTTAAAAAGGGGGTTTTAAAAATAAAAAAGGAAAAATGGAAAATAAAAATTTTTCCCCTTTAAACTTTTTTCAAAAAAAATGGGGGGAAAAAAGGGCACGCGCGGGGGGGGGGGCACCAAGTTTAAAAAACTTGCGCAACGCCCCTTTAAAAAAAAAAATTTATATAAAAATATAAAATTTGGGGAATTTTATGGGCTATATTTTTTTTTTTTAAATTTTTTTTTTTTTTCGAATTTTGGGGCTTTTCCCCCAAAAAAAACATTGAAGTTAAAAAAATTACAAGGGGAAAAAGCCCCAAAACCCCTATTTGAAAAACACTATGAAAGCTCCCGACAGTTTGCAAGTTTGAAAAATTTAAAAAAAAGGGCCCCACAAAAAAATTCACAGAATGTGTTCTATTTGTGCTATTTTATAAAAAAATTAAAAGGAGATAAAATTTTTTAAAAATTTTTTGGGACAGATTATATTATTATGCTTCTTCCTATATATACAATAAAAAAAATTTTTTTTGCGGAAAGTTTTTTTTTTCGTTTAAACGAATGAAAATCTATTTTTTTTTTTTATGGTTTGTCACGTGACGTCAGGGTTCAAAAAAAAAAACCAAAGTTTGTACGCGCTCTACAGCCGTAAATTTTTTCCCCCAAAATTTTTTTTTTTAAAATTTTTTCACGGGAATTATTTTTTTAATTTTTTTTTTGGGGGGGGGAAAATTATCCCATTTTGCAAGTTTAAAAGAAAGAACATCTGCTTAAAATTTTTTTTTACAGCTTTTTTAAAAAGTTTGGGGCGTATAAAAAAAATTGACGTAAAAAATTTTTAAAAAATTTTTAAAAATTAAAAAATGGGGGGTTTTTATGCCCCCCTTAAAAATTTTTGGCCCCTCTTTGATAAAATGTTCACTGAATGTGCAAAAATACCCTTTTTTTTTTTCCCCTTATTTTTTTTCCCCGTTTTCGGAAAAAATAGTTTAGGTCAAGGCATATGCCATTTATGGTGTTTTTATTCGGCAAGGTTTATCTCAAAAGCGAAAAAAGGTTTCCCCCTTTTAGACACTGTAGTAAAATCGGTAAAACCCTTTAAAAGCCCTTTTAAAATGATCTTAGGTTTTTTAAAAAAAAAGGGGGTTTTTAAATTTTGGTTTTGGAGTTATAAATGAAGCAAAGGGGGTTTTTTAAAAAAAAATTTTTGAAACGTTTTGTTTTTTTAAAAAAACTTTTTTTAAAAATTATAATTTTTTCATTTTTAAAACACACAAAAAGGGAAAAAGGATTTTTTTTGGGGGGGGGGAAAATTTTTTGTTTGGTTTTTTTTAATTTTAAAGGGGGGTCAAAAAATTATACCAAGAAAATTTAAAAAAAAAATATAAAAAAAACGGAAATTAATGTATGAATTTTGTAATTTGCACGAATGCCGTCCAACATTGTGCAAAACCCCCTTTTAAAAATTTCAATTGATTCCGTCATAAAAAAATGGAAGGAAAATTTTTTATTTGGGATGACTTTTTGTATACGAAAATTAAAATTTTGGGAAAAAAAGGAAAGAAGGCGGTTATTTTTTGGGGTTTACCCTAGATCCGGACGTTCCACGCGGGGAAAAGGGGCCCGGGGTTTTTTAAAGGTTAATTGGTTTGAAAAATTTTTGAAAAAATTTTGAGGTGTTTTTTAGGAGGGCAAGGGTGTACACCAGGACCGATAAAAATTTTCCCCCTTTTTGTCATTACGGTTTTTTTTTCAAACTTTTTTAGGGCTTTTTTTGCCTCAAGTTTTTTTTTAAATTAGGTTTTGTATTGTTTTTTATTAGGATTTTTTTCCTGGGGGGAAAAAAAGTCATATTGGGGTTGTACTGTTTTTTTTTTTTTGGGGGGGAATTTTCCCCCCCAACGGCAAAAGTATATTGGGTTTGTACTGTTTTATTATTATTAGGGTTTTCCCCCCCCTAAAGAAAAAAATTTTGGGGTTTGTTTATTAGGACTTTCTGCCCTTTCGGCAGAAAAGTCCAAGGGGGTTTTAAAAAGTTTTTTTTCCCCTTTTTTCTTATTTTTTTTAGGGCTTTCGGGGCCCCAAAAACAAAAGTCCTTTTGGGGGTTTTTTCTTTTTTTTTTTATTATTCTTATTCTTTTTTTCTTCCTCTTGTATTTGTGTTTTTTTTGATGTGTTCCCAAAAAACCCGAACAATAAAAAATTTTTATGGCATATTTTTTTAAAAAAAAAAAAACTTTCGGATCCCCAAGGGTTTTTTATATTATATAAAAAAAAATATAACTCAGTTTTTTCCCCTCGGTGAAAAAAAATTTTTTACGGGGTTTTTACACCCCCTTTTTTTTGGGGCCAAAATTTTTTTCAAAATTTCACAGAATATGTATTTACGCTCTAGTTGTTTTTTTTCGGTTTTCCTTTTTTTAAAAATTTCCCCAAAAGTCCATGGTTCTATACCCAACCCCAAAATTCGAAACCAAGGTCTTTAATTTTTTTTTTTAATTGCTTTAAAAATCTGTCCAATTTAAGAAAGAAAGTTGATTTTTATTGGGGGAAAAAGGCCCCAAAATTTTTTTAAAAATTTTGTAAAAAAAAAATGCCTATGACGTCCCCCCGTGACGTCATTAAATGAAAATGAAATTTTTAATTTTTTAAAAAAGGGGAAAATTTTTTTATATGTTAAAAAATTTTCCCAAAGGGGAAATTTTAAAAATTTTTTAAAGACATATTTTTCAAACGCTAAATTTTTTATTTCTTTGTTTTTTTTTATGCCTACGACGTAATATGACGTCAAATTTGAAATATGCTAAAAAAAGTTTGTCCGGGTCTACACCCAAAAGTTTGAAAAAAATTTTTCCCCTTAAAATTTTTCACAAAATGGTTTTTAATTTATTTTTGTGCATCCCGGTGTCCTTTTTTTAAAAAATTCCCCAAAAAAACAAGGTTTATTTTATAGTTCCCCAAAATTGCAAGGAAAATGAAAAAAAATCCCAAAAAATTAAGATATTAAAATTTTTTCATTTCATTGATTTTTTTTTGCCATAAAAGTAAGGGACATAAAAAATTGCTTGGGGGCTACACACCTTGTTCCGGTCTACGGGCCTTTAAAGGGGAAAGGAATTGGGGAAATTTTAATTTTTTTTTAAAAAAAATTTGATTTGTAACATAGATTAAAAAAAAAGTCCAATTTAAAAAAAATCTTTTAAAAAAAAATTTTTTTTTTCCCGTTACTTTTGCAATTTCCTCCAATTTTTAAACCCCCTTTTTTTTTTCAAATTTCCCCTTTAAAATTATGGCCATACAAAGAAAATTAAAGGTGCAATTTCATATCCTTTTACTTTTTTTGCTTTTAAGTATTTAAAAAATGTGCAAAAAAGGCCCAAACATTCGTATAAAAAAAATTGAAATATTTTATTATTCTTTTTTTCTTTTAACTAAAGCTTATTTTTCCCCCGTTGCAATACCCCTAGGACGATAAAATTTTTTTTTGGGGGTTTTTAGTCAGGGGGGGAAAATTTTTTTTTTTCATGATTTTCTTTTTCCCCCTGACGCTATAAAAGTCACTTTAAAAAAAATGTTTAAAAATTTTTGGGGACGCGGCTACAGTAATTGTTTGGAACCGTTTTTTATAAAAATTTTTACGATTGGGGGATATTAAGTTCTAGTTGTGCATCCCGGGTTTTTTGTTTTTAAAAAATTTTAAAAAACCCCAAAAGGTTCTATGCGAATCCAAGATTCAACCCGGGGGGGAAAAAATTTTTAAAATTTTCTTTTTAAATCTGTCCTATTTAAGATAGAAAGTTAAAAATTTAGTCAGTTTATAGGTCTCAAAAATTTTTTTAAAAAATTTTTTTTGAAAATAATGTCATATACGTAAAATGACGTCTTTTTTTTAGAAGTTTTTCCCAAAATTTTTTCCCCAAAAATTTTTTTTATATGTTAAAAAATTTTTTAAAGGGGAAAAAAAAAATTTTAAAATTTACACATATTTTAAAAGCAAAAAAATTTGTTTTTTAAAAATTTTTCTTTTGCCATGACGTCATAAAACGTCCCACTTAAAAAAACCCCCAAAAAAATTTTAAAAACGCGGTCTCCCCCCCTTTTTTAAAAAAACCCTTTTTTAAAAAATTTTTTCACGAATGTGAAAAATTAAGTTCTATTTTTTTCCCCCCCGGCCCCCCTTTTTTCCCAAAATTCAAAAAAGTCCAAGGTTCTATAGCGATTCCAAGTTTAAAAACCGGGGGTTCGTTTTTTTTCCCCAAATTTTTAAAAAAAAGGGTTTTCTTTTTTGATTGGGAAAAAAAAATTTTGGGTCAAAAATGGCTGGGTCTTAAAAAAAAATTTTTTGTGAAAATAAATGTGGGGGAAATTTTTAACGTAGTATTATATATAAAAATTTTCCCCAAAATTTTTTAAAAGGGTATTTATAATGTTGAAATTGAAAAAGGGGGGCCAATGAAAATTTTGAAAATGATTCCGAGGGGGAAAAAATTTTGATTTTAATTTTTTTCCCCAGGGGCCCCTATGAGTCGGGGACGTCACTTTAAAAAATTTTTGCCCTACAAAAAGATTTTTGGGGGTTTTCCCCCCCAATTCTTGGGGGGCCCCCGTTTTAAAAAAAATTTTTTCACAGAATGTGTATTTTTGTTCTTATTGGGTTTTCCGGCCCCCGGTTTTAAAAAAATTTTTAAAAAAAGTCCAAGCATCTATGGGGGGATGCAAAAATTCGAACCAAGGAAAAATTTTTTTTAAATGCTTAAAAAAACTGCCCCTTTTGAGATAAAATTTTTGGGGAAAATTTTTTTTTTTGGGGGGGTTTTTTTGGGGTGTCTTAACAATTGGGGAAAATAAACGTCATATGACTCAGTGATTTTTTTTTAAATTAAAATTTTTTTTTTTTTTTCCCTCCAAACTAAAGCTTTTTACTATTTTGCAATCCCCCCTAGGACGAAAATTTTTATTTTTTATTCCCACGGGGGGGAAATTTTGATTTCAATGACTGTCACCCACCCTTTGACGTTTTAAAAAAACCCCCCACAGTTTAAAAATAAAAAAAATTGGGGGTTCCCCCCTCTACCGAAATTTTTTGGTCGCCTTTTTTTTCAAATTTCCACAGATGGTACATCTTAAAAACTGGTCCCCCTATGGGGGTAAAGCTAACCGAAACCCCAAAAAAACCCCAAAAAGGTTTGTGGCCGAAATAAGATTCGAAAAAAGGCCCCCAAAATTTCTTTTTGGATTAAGAGCTTCAGGATGGATAGAAAGAAAAAAACTACACAGTTTGCATTCTGAAAAAATTTCTACAAATATTTTGAGTCGTACGTCATATTACGTCATGTGACGTCTTATGCTATTTAAAAAAATTTTTTAAAATTTTAGGGCAATGTTTAAAAAATTTGAGCCAGTTTTTTCAGAAAAAAAAAAAATTTCATTTTTTTGGGGACATTTAAAGGATGCGCTTTTGAAAAAAAAAGCATTTTAAAAAAACCAAAAAGACGTAAATTATGTTTTTCCAAAGTTTAAAAATAGTGAAAAATGGTTTTCACGCCAAACAGCCGCCATTTATGGTCTTTTTTTTCCCAAAAAATTTTTTTCCAAATAGTACTTTTTAAAAAAAGGTGTTGCATATGGGGGTCAGAAAAAACCCAAAATTCCCCGAAAGACCGAAGTTCTGTTTTTTAAAAAATTATATTCGAACATAGGACCAAAATTTTTTTTTTTGGGGGAAAATTAAAGACTTCAGGTTTGAGATAGAAAGTTGAAACTTACCCAGTTTGCTTTTGCAAATTTTTTCTTAATATATTTTGACCCGGGCCCCCTTTCAAATGTCGTAATAAAAACCCCCATCCCCCATATTTTTTAAAAATTTTTTTTTTTAGGGCAAATGTTTTAAAAAATGATGCCATTTTTCAAAAAAATGAAAATTTTAGAGTTATGACAGAAAAGTATGCACTTTTAAAAACAAAAGCTTTTCAGCACCCAATGACGTCAGGTGCCCGTCACAGCTAAAAATAGTAAAAAAAGGGGGTTTTGTTCGCGCCTACAGCCGCCATTTATGGTCTTTTTTTTAAAAATTTTAAAAACACCTTAAAAATAAGGTGTACATACCCTGCCAGCTTTACCAAAACCCGAAAAGCCGAATTCTGTGGCTGAAGTAAATATTCGAAATTAGGACCAAAAATTTCTTTTTTAGGAAAAAAGGGGAGCTTCAAGTTGAATAAAAGTTAAACCTTTTACATTTTTTGTTTTTTTCTGAAATTTTTTTCAAACAAAATTTTTGAATCGTGACGTCGGGGGCGTCATAAACCCCCCCTTTTAAAATTTTTAATTTTGGGGAAAAAATTTTTTTTTCGCATGCCCCCAGTTGTTCAAAAAAAAAAAAAAATTTTCCCCAAGAGTTTTTGCAGAAAGTCCCCCTTTTTTTGGGCCCCACAAAAATTTTCAGCCCCCTTTAAAAAGGCCACGTGACGTCAGAGCTAAAAATAAAAAAAAATTTTGGTTTTTCCCCGCACTTTTTTTACGCCCCCCATTTAAAAAAAAATTTTTTTTTAAAAAAATTTTTTCCCCGATTGTACATCTTGAAACTAAATGTGAATATTTTGTCAAAAAACCTTTAATTCCAAAAAAAAACCGAAGTATTTGGGCTAAAAGTAAGATTCGAACTAGGCCAAAAATTTTTCTTTTTAGGGTTAAAAAACTTCGGGATGAGATCCCACAGTTTTTTTTTTCTTTTTTAAATTTCTTAATATATTTTGAGTCGTGCGTAATATGACGTAAAAAGCAAAATTATACTACTGCTACTTTTTTTTTTTTTCGAAAAAAAAACTTTTTTTTCGAGGAAAAAAATTTTAAAATTTTTCACCCCTAAAAATAAAAAAAAACCAGATAAAATCATTTCATGAAACTTTTTCTCCTGCTTTTTGCTTTTAAACCGGGGTTTCAGAAAGTTAAAAAATTTTGTTTAGAAAAAAAGACATTAGTTTTTTTTTTTTTTTAAATTTTTTCCCTTTCCCCCAGGATTTTCATATGTTGCAACTTTTTAGGAAAATAAAATTTCGATGGAAAAATTTTTTTCTTTTTGGGTAATTAAAAAAATTCTATAATTTTCATATGCCTATGAGGGGCATATGACGTCCCCCAATTTGGGAATTTGCTACAAAAGTTTTTTCGGGGGCCAGAGCATAATTAAAAAAAACGATTTTTATAAAAATTTTTACAGAATGGTTTTTTTAATTTTTTTATTTTTGAATCTTTTTTCCTTTTTTTTAAAAATTTGAAAAGCAAAAAAGGTTTTTTTTGGCGAATGCAAGATTAAACCAAAAGACGAAAAATTTTTATAAATGCTCATAAAACGCCCCAAAAAATTTTTAGACAGGAAAGGGTTTATTTTTTGTCTTTTAAAAAATCCCCCATAGTTTTAAAAATTTTTTTGTGAAAATGGACGTTTGTGCCCCTTTGACGCATCAAATTCTAATTTTTTTTTAAACAAAATTTTTAAAATTTTAAATTTTTGGCCCAAAAAACAATAAAAATTTTGGGGTGTCATATTTTTAAAAAAGAAGTTATTTTGATTTCTATGTTTTTTTATATTCTATGACGTCTATGACGTCCACTTGAAAAAAAGTTTTAAAAAAAATTTGTACGGGGGCCAGACCTTTTTAAAATTAAACCCCATTTTCATCAAATTTTCACAAAAAATGTGTATATTAAAATTCAATTTTTTGCTTTTCCCCGGGGGGCCCTTTTTAAAAAATTTTGAAAATTTTCCCAAAGGGTTTTTTAAAACGTTTCCCCAAAATTCAAACCCAAATTTTTCGTAAATTTTCAAATTCTTAAAAAGGGGTTTTTTGACATAGAAAAAAGAAAAATTTGGGGCAGTTTTTAAAGGGCTCTGGGAGTTTTTAAAATTTTGTGAAAAAAATGTCAAAAAAAAGTCACTTTTACTTTATTATTTGTTAATAAATTTTAATTTAAAAAAGATTTTTTTTTAAATATTAAAATTTTTTTGAAGGGCAAAAAAAATTTTTTTGCCGCTGTTTTTAAAACTAAAATTTTTTGATTTCAATGATTTTCAGAAGTCTATAAAAGGGCATTTTCTCACATTTGAAATTAAAAAGAAAGTTTGTACACCCCCGGGGGGGCAATTATTAAGGGGGCCCATTTTTATCACATTTTCATAGAATTGTATATTAAGTTAAAATTTTTTGCATCTCGGTGTCCTTTTTTTAAAATTCAAAAAAATCCATTTTCTAAAAGGGGAATTCAAATTCAAACCCAAAAGGCGAAAAATTTTTTTAAAAGCTTATAAAATCGGTCCTATTTGAATAGAAAAGTGATATTTGGTTGGGATATAGGCCCCTTGGATTTTTAAACATTTTTTTTAAAAAAAAACGTCATAGGACGTGCGTGAGTAAAATTTTTTATAATTTTTTTCCCCAAATGTTGAAATTATAAAGGGGCAATAAAAATTTTTAAAGACAAATGATTAAAGACCCCCGAAATTTTTTTTCAATTTTTTTTTCAGAAGCCAAAAAAAGCAAATGCCCTCAAAAGAAATTTAAAAAAAATTTGTACCGGCCAGGGGCCTTTTTTTTAAAAAGGGCCTTTTTTTATCAAATTTTCACAAAAATTTAAAAATTTTCTTTCTTTTTGTAACCGGTGTCCTTTTTTTAAAATTCGAAAAGCCCCCAAACTTTTTAGGGGGGACCCCAAAATTTTTAAAACAATGACGCAATATTTAAATGTTTTTAAAAAATTTTCCTTTTTGAGTTTTAAATTTAAAAATTTTTTAGTTTGTGGGGGTTTTGGGTGTTTTAACAATTATGTGAAAATAAACGTCAAAAAGACGAAAAGGACTTTTATTTGTTTATTATTATTATTCTTTTCTTCTTTCTATTCCAAAAAAAATCAAAATTTTTGGGAAAAAAATTATGAATAAAAAAATTTTATTGAACAATTGACTTTTTTCCCAAAAAAACTTAGTTTAAAAAAAAATTTGGGTTTTCGAAATTTTAAATTATAAGCAAAAAAAAAAATAAAAAAGAAGAAAATTTTCGATAATATGTGTTTTCTTGGGGTTTAACAGTCTTTAATCAGAAACGACTAAAAAAAAATTTTTTTCCCAAAAAATTTAAAATGTAGCATTTTTTAAAAAGCTTTCAAAAAGGTCCCAAAAATTTTTTAAAATTTTTGGGCTTCAAAAAAAAAAAGTTACATGGAAAATAAGAATTTCCCCTAATAAAAAATCATAAAAATATGGAAAAGGTCACGGCGGGGGGTTTACCAAGCTTAAATACTTGCCCCAAAGCCCCTTTAAAAAAAAAAAAATAAATATATATCAAAAATTTAAATTTTATGGGCTTTTAATCTTATTTTTTTTTTTTTTTTTTTTTGTCGAATGTTGACGTTTCCAAAAAAAGCTTTTTAATTTTAAAAAAAAGTACAAGGGGGAAAAGAAAAAAAAACCGTTTTTTAAAAATATTTACCCCAGCGAGCAGTTTGCAAGTTTTAAAAAAATTTTAAAAAGCAGCCCCAAAAAAAAATTTTTACAGAATTTTTAAAAATTTGTGCTATTTTTATGAAAAAGAGGAGATAAAAAAAGTTAAATTTTTTGGACAGATTATTTTTTATGTATTTTTTTTTTAAAAATTTTATAAAGAAAAATTTTGCGGGAAAGTCCAAATCATTCTTTTTTAAAACAATGAAAAAAAAGTGTTTTTTTTTTTAAAATTTTTCCCCTATTTTTTTCTTTTTTTGGGGAGGTTAAAATTGAACGGCCCCCGGACAAGGCAGCTGCATGAATTTTTAAAAACAGTTTTGCACAGGACTTTGGCGTTTTTGTTTGCAAAATTTTTTTTTCTTAGTGATGTCCGTGAGGGGGGGTTGAAAAAACCCCCAAAAAGTTTAAAAACGTTTTTTAAGCTGTCATTTGGGGGCCCAATTTTGATTTGATTTTTTCCCCAGAAGGGGTTTTGCGACTTAGTTTGCGATTATATACTTTTTAAAAAATTTAAAAAAAAGACAAGGGGGATCTATGGAAAAACCAAAAGTTTCAAATTTTCCCCCTGAAAATGTATTTGGGTTTTTGGGGGAAATTTTTTCCCCAAAAAAGGTTAAAATTTTTAAAAAATTTGGCCCAAACATGTGTCTTACCCAATTTCTTAAGCTCTGAAAAGACGACGTCGTATGACTTTAAAAGGGACGTCTTGACGCGTTTAAAAAAACTTTTAATCCAAAATGTAGGGTTTTTAACCCCCGACATGCCTTAACTTTTGACCGATTGAAAAAAATTTTCCCCAAAAAAAGTGCAACATAAATTTTTTTTTTTCCCCTTTCCCCCACTTCCTTTTCCGGAAAGTAAAAAAGGTTTTAACCCCCTTAAAAATTTGGGGGGTTTTTTATTCAAAAAAGGTTTTTTTTCAAAAACAAAAAAAAAAACCCCCCCCCGGCCCTGGGGAAAAAATTCGGGTAGTGTTTAAAAAAGGGGTTTTTGGGGGTTTAAAATATTTAGTTTTTGAAGATGGGGTTTTTTAATTTTGGTTGATTTGGGGGCCCCGAAAGCCCAAAAGTTTTTTTTTTAAAACGAAAATTTGGGGAAACGCTTTGTATTTTCATAAACTTTGGTCAAACATGTTTTTTTTCGGAAAATTAACACTCGGAAATTTTTAAGTGATGTATACTGCAAGGATTATTTTTTTTGGTAAAGGAATTGTGACATAAAAAATTTTAAAAGCAGGGGGGTTTTTAAAAAAAAACATATAAAATCAGCAAGTTGATGTATGAATTTTAAAAATTTTTGGGAAAAAGATGAAACCCCTTTTTATGTTCAAAAAGTGGGGAAAATTTTTTAAATGATTTCGTCATAAAAAATGGCAAAAAGTTTTTCGGATAAGATTTTTATAGGGGAAATCTAGCAATTTGAAATTTAAAAAAAGGAAAGTGGTTTTTTTTTTTACCTTTTTTTCTGTGCTGGTTTTTTTTTTTTTCCCTTTCCCAAAAAAGGGGTTTTTTTTTTTTTAGGTTGCTGGCGGTCTAGAATCACGAAAAATTTAGAGCCCCCTCTTACGCGATGGAAAAAATTTTGAATCTAGGGGAAATTTTTTTTTCCCCCCGACGTCACTTTACGTCAAAAATTTACATTTATATAAAAGTTTTTTTTTTTTTCTCTACAGCCTTCATTTCCGGGGGATTTACTTGTTATTTTCACCAAAAAGTGTATATTACGTTTTAATGGGGGATTTTTATTAAGTTTTCCCAATTCAAAAAAACTAAGGTTCTGTGGTTTAACAAAAATTCCGAACTTTGGGCCTTTAAAAAAATTTTAAAAATTTTGTAGGTCCCAAGGAGCTAGAAAACAAAAATTTACACCAGTATCCCCCCTGTATCTTCTTTTTAAAACTTAGGGCAAGCGACTTCCCAAATTTTTTTAAAACAGCTTCACCCTTTCCCCCTAAACTTTTATTAATTAGAAAAATTTTTTTGCCGACACGCCAATTTTAAAAACCACTACAGGGGGACTTTAATGACAACCTTATTTTAAAAAAAAGCTTAAATTTTTTTTAAAAGTCCCCCCGTCTTTACCCCAGTCATGCATAAAGGGGGTTTTTGGGGGCCCCCCCCCCTATATAAAACCCCCTACCTCCAAAAAAAAAGGCACTTGACACCCCCCTCTGTATAACTGTATATTCCCCAAATAAGATGGGGACAAAACACCCCCTCTATAAAACGTATTTTCCCCCCAAAAAAAAATGGCCGCGAGAAACCTATTTTTTCATATAAATCCATTTTTTTTCTAAGATTTTTTATCGCATTTTTTTCCTTTTAAAAAAAAGTTACAACCCCAAAAATTTTTTGGGGGGGGGGGCCCTTTTTTGGGGTTTTTTTTGGGGTTTGTTTCGAACCCCCCTTTTGTAAATACTCGTTTTAAAAAAAAATAAACAAAGCCTAAAAATTTTTTCGAACAATTTTTTTTTTTAAGTGGGCGTAACAACAATTTGGTGGACCCCCCAGTACACTTTTAAAAAACTTACAAGCTACCAGATTTTTTTCCCTAAAAGACTTTAAATTTTAGTCCATCATAAAATTTTTTGCCCATTTTTCCCCCCTTTTTTTCACCAAAACAATTGTTTCTCACCGCAGAAAAAACGCAAGTCGGTGAGATTTTTTAAAAAAGGGAAAAAAGATATCGTAAGCAAAACCCCCTTGGTTTTTTTGCCTTTATTCATAATTAGAAAACAAAGAACGTTTTTTTAAAAGAAAAAAGGTGACTCCCCCCGGGGCCCTTTGTAATAAATTTTTTTCCCCGCACCCACATGTGCTTTTTAAGAAAAAACTGTGTACATGTTCCAAAAAAACCCAAAATTTTCATAAAAACTAAAAAAAAATGGGGTTTATTTTAAAAACTAGAAAGATTTTTGGGGTTTTAAAAAACCCCCATATTGCAAAATACAGTAAAGGTATTTTGGGGATGTAGCATGTTAGGGGTTTAAAACCCCTTAAAAATCTAAGTTTAAAAAAAAAAAGCACAAAAAAAAAAAAAAAACCGACCGACCGCCCCCTTTTTTTAAAAAGCCGGGTTTTTCCAAAAAAAAAGCAATTTTTTTCCCCCGGGTTTTTTCATAATTAAAAAGCATGATATACCGGAGGGATGACGTCCAGTTAAAAAACCCTATACGGTGAGTTGTGAAAAAATTTTTACATTGTGAAGTGTAATGTTGTATTGCTTTTTTTATATCTTGTACTTTTTTTTTGACCTTTTCATTTTTCTTTGTTTTTTATATCATAAAAAACCCCCAAATTTGGTTTTAGAGAAACTGCTATGATATAAATTTTTTTAAGTTTAAAACAGTGAAATCACATAAGCTCAGATATTGTATTTTTTTTTATTTGGGTTTGGGAAACCCCCTCATTGTTGGGGGAACCTGAAATTTTTGGGGTTTTCCCAAAAAACAGAAAATACGAAAAAAAATTAATTTTTTTAAAATTAAATACATCAAACATCAAGTTTTTTTATTTTAATATGTACTGGCGACCCCCTAGCTGGTAAAAAAAAATTTTTTTACCTACTTGGAAAATTTAAAAAAAAGATCCCTTGAAAAAGGGAAAACCCCTATATACTCCAATATCAAATTTTCAAATTCTTCTTTTTTTTAAAAAAGAAAGTAAAAATTTTTTGGTTTTAAAAAGTGCCCTTTTCCGTCATGCTATTTTTTTTTTTCTCTTTTTTTTGTATCAGATATTTTTAAAAACAAGGTGAATGCGGGGGTAAAAAAAAATTTTAAAAAGGGTAGTTTTGTTATCGTCAGTCCCTTTTCCCCGGGTTTTTTGGGGCACTTTTTAAAAAAAAAATTATCAAATTACCTGAATGTTTAAAAAACTTGAAAAAGGGTTTTTTTTAATTTTTTAAAAAACTATGCAGTGTTTTTTTAGAATTCCCTTTTACATGCCTTTAAACCCCTTTTTTGGGGAAAAAAGCTTCAAAAAAGAAATCTTAATTACAGAATGATTTTAAAAAATTAAACTTGTTTTAAAAGGGGGGTTTTCAAAGGTCCAATGCTGCAATACCTGCCCAAAAGAGGTTGAAATATTCTAAATTTTAAAGTTTAAAAAAAACCAAAAAAAATTTTATTTTTTGTCCCCCTAACTTTTCCAAATGCAGTTCAAAAAAATATATTTAGGGGAACGTCTTAATGGTTAGGATAAATGAATATTACAGCTGATTTGTAATGACCCAATCTTTTTAAAAAAAAAAATCTTTCGTAATAGTTCTTTTGTAAAAAAAAGGTGTAAAAAGGGTTAAAGGGTATAGTGATGTTGCTTCAGATTAAAAAAAATAAATTTTTTTTAAAAATTTTTTTAAAAAAAAATTTGGGAAAAAATTTAAAAAAAATTTTTTTACCTTAGGTTTTTCTAGAAAAAATCCACTTACAATTTTTTCTTTTTTGTCATTTAAAATTTTTTTTAAAAGTTTATATCAGTGGGGGGTCATACTGACATTCTTTGGGAAAAAGTCCCCTTTTTTTTCCGAAATTCAAATTTTTAAAAAGGTTTAAAAAATCATGCAGTTTTATTTTTAAACCCCCGGTTTCAAAAACATTCTGTAACCAAACCCTTTTGTTTTTGGGAAAAAAAGGGAAAAAGGGGGTTTTTTCACTTCAAAAACCCCCTCAAAATGAAAAAAATCCATTTAAATATTCGACAAAACACCAACTTAAAAAAAAGAAGAAAAAATTTTTCCCCAATTGAAAAATTGTAGAGTGCAAAAATTATATAAAAATTTTTATAAAAATTTTTTGACTTCATATGGAAAAAAACTAAAATTTTTTAAAACCCAAATTTCCCCTTTTTAAAGGGGGGAAAAAGGGGGGTTTGTTTTCATCTACAGTTTTTTTTAAAGCCAGCTTTTCGAAAAACCATCTTTTAAAAAAAACTAAAAAAAAATTTCTCAAACCCTTTTTGGGGTTTTGCAAGGGGGCCAAGTATTTACAGTCCTCTTTAAATGTAAAAAAAATAGGGCCATGATGGCCCTGAACGCCACCTGGTTAAAAAGTAGGAAAATCAAGGACCCCCCCGGGGCCCCCGCCAATTTTTATCCCAAAGGGGGGGGATTTGAACAAAAAAAGGTAGGGTTTTATTAGCCCATGTAACAAAACCCAAAAACCAAAAAAACCGGCCTTGGGGGGTTTCCCCCGAAGAAAAATTTTGGGTTTTTTTTTTCCTATTTTCCCAAGGTTTTAAAAAAAATGATTTCAACAAATTGGGGGGGAGTTTCCCCCACACAAATTTTTGGGGGCCCCAAAATTTTTTTAAAAAACCAAAGGGCCCCTTTTTGGGTTTTTGGGGAAAAAAAAATTTTTTTAATTTTTTCCCCCCATTAGTCTATGTTAAAGAAATGACCCCTGGTTTTGGGGCCCCAAATTTTTTTCCCCGGGGCATGATTTGAACAGACTTGGTAAAGATCTACTTGGGCAATGCTAAAAAACCAAATTTTTAAAACCCCCCCGGCCCCTTTTTGGGGTTTGAGAAGATTTTAAAATTTTTTTCCCATATTAGCCTATGAAAAATCGGGGGCCCCTTTGGCGGGGAAAATTTTTTACCCAAAGGTCAGATTTGTGCGAACTTGGTAGAGACCCTTTTAAAATTTCTACATACCAAAAAAATTTTAAACCCCCGGCCTTGAGGTTTCTGGGGAAAAAGATTTTTCAAGGGTTTTTTTTTTAAAATTTTTAAACCCTTTTTTAATATTAGGTGACCCTATGGCGGCCCCCAAATTTTTTCCCCCCGGGCCATGATAAAGGGGAAAAGCTGCACAAAAAAAAAATTTTTAACTCCAGGCCTTTTTGGTTTCTGAGAAGAAGTTTTTTTTAAGTTTTTCCTATATTAGCCTATGAAAAAACAAGTGCCCCCCCGGGGGAAACCCAAAATTTTTAACCCCAAAAGGGCCTGATTTAAAAAAAGTATTTTTTAAAACGAAAATGTTTCCCCTTTTTTTTTTTTCCCCCTTGCCATGGCAACCGGGGTTTCCCCACATTAAAAAATTTTAATTTTTTCAATTTTTGTGAAGGTTCGGCCAAAGATCACCCTTGCCAAGTAAATCAAATTCTGCCCCTGGGGGTTTTAGAGGAGATGTCTTTTTTAAAGGGGTTTTAACTATGTCACATAAGGAAAAAAAGCCCCCCCCCGGGGGCCATGTTTTCTTACGGATGGGAAAAAAATTTTTTTCAATCTTGGTATTTTGTTACGAAAAAGGGAAATCGTCCCAAAAAAAAATTTTAAATCTGGCCAGTTTTTTTTAAGGAGATGATTTTCATAATTGTTTTTTTTTGGCCATGGAAACCAGGTTCTCCCCGGGGCCCCAAATTTATTTTAGTCGTTTGGAAGGTTCACTAAAAGGTATCCCGTCTAAAGTTTAAATTTGCCCCAAAAGTCGTAGTCCAAGATGTGAAAAAAAATCCTAAAAAAACAAGTGTTTTTCGCCCCTCAAACAAAGCAGATATTCATGTTTTTCGGATTGGGGTTGTATAGGGGAAAACTAGAAAATTTTTAAGTTAAAAAAAAAAAACGGAAAAGGGGGTTTTGGTTTTCCGGACGTTCCTAAAAGGGGAAAAAGGCCCGTATTGAAAGGTTGAATTGCGATGCGTATTTGAGAAAAAAGGGGTTTTCATTTTGGGAAAACAATGGGTAAACCGGGGGCCGGGTTTAAACATATTGCCTTTGTCTTTTTCGGTTTTTTTTAAAATTTTAAAATTAAAAGGGGTTTTTGCCTCAAGCAATTTTGTAAATTGGGTGTGAAGAACATATTTTTGCCTTTTTTTTTCAGTTTTCTAAAAAATAAAAAAATCCCCAAATCTTAAAACTCCCAAAGTTTTCATCCATACATAAAAAATGTGAAATTTAGGGGAAAATTTTTTGGGGCCCTTTTTAAAAATACTTTTGGGTTTTTTTAAATTTTTGGGGGCATTTTATGAAGTAACAAAAAAAAAAAGAATTTTGACGATTTAAAATTTTTTTTACTTTTTGCAGTGGTTCTTAAAATATTATACATAAAAAAACCTTTTTGATAGGAGAAAATAATAAGAAAGTGAAAAAATTGGAAAAATTTTACGGGTTTTTTCATTACCAAAATTTTGTAATTTGCCCTTAAAATTTTTTCCCCCCCGTCCGTCCCCCACCATATCAAAATTTTCCCCTCAATAACTTGATAACTATTGGGTGTGTTTTCCCTACTTAGTTTAGGGGTTGACATGGATATTGAATGATCACGATTGATTTTGAGGTCATTAGTCAAAGGTTTAAGGTCCGTTAGGGGTAAAGTTTCCCTTTTCCCCACAATTAAAATTTAGAAAAGGGAAAAAGCATAGATTTTTGAAATTGGTAGGGGAAAATTTCCCCTTGTCACTTTTAAAACCCTTATTGACTTTGAGGTCGTTAGATCAACAGTCAAGGTACAGTGGGCATTTTAAAATAAAATCCTTGTCCGTGAATTTTCCCTTTAGAAAGAATTAAACCTTAGTTGTTAAACATGTTAGGGGGCATTGTCAATGGCCAGTTCAGATCTTTTTTTTTTTTTTTCAGGTCATTTGGTTTAAAGGTCAGGATCAAAGTGACACTTAATTTAAAATTTTTTTTTATTTGTTATTGAGAAGAAATAAGCCTATGTCTGTAAAACTTGGTAGGGACATTGCCCACGGCCTTATTTTGTGACCTATGATATGAGGTAATAAATCAATGTTTAAGGTCATAAAGTCACTTAAGCCCTAGGAGAAAAAAGCCCTATCGTTTGTTCGGGGCAAACGAAATCTAGTTCTTCTTATTTTTCTTTTTCTTTCCCCTTTTATTTGTTTTTAATTTCGAGGGGTTTTGGCCACTGATCAGAACAATAAAAATTTTAATGGAAATATTTAAAAACCATAGCTTTCGGATGCAATGAATTTTAAATTCACATGACGTCATGTAACGTCAGATTTGACGTCGGGGAAAAAGTTTGTACGCGGTTTACAGCCATTATTTCTGGCCCGATTTTCATCAAAATTGCACAAAATGTGTATTTTTAGGCTCTGGTTGTGCCTTTCGGTGTAGGTATTTTCAAATTCAAAAAAGACAAATGTTTTATGGGGGAATCCAAGATTCGAATAATGCGTCAAATTTAAAAATGCGTATAAACTCGCTTCCGGGAAGAGCTAGAAAGCTGATTTTGGGAAACTAAATATTTGATTTAAGATCTTCTTTATAATATAAAAAGATGAACGCCATATGACGTCACTTGACTTCTTTAATGCTAATAAAATTTCGTATTAAAACTTAAGGGTTTTTTAACCCCGGGTAGGCTTTATTTTTTGTATGATTTGCTTGAAATTTTGTCGAAGAGGCGTTTTAGATTCTATGAGGCATGTCACTTCCGTTTCCGGAAAATCCCAAAGGTCAATTATCGGGTTTTTTTTTGGGCCCCTGAAAAACCCAAAAAAGGGAAAAATTTTTTAATCGAGACACTATGCTTTATAATTTGTAGGGGTTTTAGAAAGCCCTTTTCCCAGATGTTTATTTATTTTTTTATGATCGGGGTTGAATGGGTTTGGAGTTATGGCGGAAAAAAAAAAATTCGGTAACCCTAAGTGTGTTTAACAGTTTTTATCTCAAAAAAACTTTGTTTTTTAAAAATTTTTGTTGATAAATATTTTTTGGGTTAGCCAATGTTCGGCCTTTTCTTTGATCCTTAAATTTTAAAATGATTGACCAAAGTTTCATGGAGTAAGGGGGGAAAAAAAAAACGAAATTCGTGCATATGTTTTGGTGATTTTTTCATTTTTCAGGAGGTTTAAGAGCTTGTATTCAAAACATATTAAAAAAAATTCCTATAGAAAAAGCGTGTGAAATGTAGAGAATTTTAAAAGGACGATTATTTTGGTACCAAAAATTTTTTGAAATTGTCAAATTATAAGGAAGTTACATCAAAAATAAGAATTTAAACATGTAGAATTTCAGCGATTTTGCCGTTAAGTAAAGAGTTTCACGTTTAAATATATTAAAATCATATGAAATAAGTAAAACACATTAAGTGAGTAAGATGTAGAGGTTTTTAAAGGGACGATTATTTTTGGTCCCCTAAAGTTTTGAAATTGACCAAAGTATAAGGAAGTTACATCAAAATTTAAGAATTCAAACATGTAAAATTTTAAAACGATTTTCCCGTTATGTAAGAGTTACTCGGCTTATATTTTAAAAACCTCAAAAGAAATAAGCCCAAAACATTAAGAAAAGTGAGAGGTAGGGGAATTTTAAGACGATATTTTGGCCCCTAGATTTTTGGAATTGATAAAAGAAAAAGGGAAAAAGTTACATAAAAAATACAAATTTTAAAACCCAATTGTAAAAAATTTTCAAAAAAATATCCTACTTTCGCTTTAACGTTAATTGAAGAAATTTTGGGAAAAAATGTAAGTTTCAGTATGTATTAGTCATATAAATTAAAAAAAAACAAAAACATTTTTTTTTTTTATATATTGATATTCTAGCTTAAAAAGTGTCCCGGGCCCCCGGTGCCCGATTTGGTTAGAGCGTCCGCCTCGGGAGCGGGAAGTGGGGGGTTCGATAGAAATGTCGTAAAAATGGTACTGTTATAGTTTCCCTTGTTTAAACGCCAGCATATAAGTGTAGTTGCAGGTTGGGTTGGTCGGTATCAGGAAAATTGTGACTGGGGTGATATCATACCACTTTTTTTACGGAGTGATACTGCAGTGTTTGGGGGAGCACTATAACTGCATTAAGTAGCATCGTCTCCCAAAAGATGAAATACTAAAAAAAGTGTTGACAATGATTTAATATTTTGTCAAATCATTTTATTTAAGTAACTTATACATATCAGTTGCAGGATTGCTTCCCATAAAACCTTTGAGCGTTTTGACACATGTCTTTAGACCGTTGTTGAAAAATTTTCAATTTTCCCCACTTTATTGTTGCATCAATCGGGTAAATGTTGTACAAGTATATTCCAAAATAAGGGTAAATGATAACCCTATGTGAAAATATATGTAAATGTAATTTAATTGCCAGCTTGAGATACCCTGAGGTGTTTAAGTGAAACGTTTTAAACAAAATTTATCAACATATGTCATCCCTTCAAGAGGCTGCAAGGTAATTTGTCTGTAAAGCGCAAAATGGAGTAAAATTTGTGTAATTTCAGTGTCTCGACGAATGTATGTACAAGCGTTATTGCAATTTAACTCACGAGGCTACACGCGCGACGATTCTATTGCATGGTAGCATTTTTTTTTTTATTCCCCCGGGGCTGTACACGGGAAAAAAAAATTTATATGCAAATTAAGAGGTTTAAGTTTAAGGGTTATAAATTTTTAATACCTATAAAACTAACCCAAATATGTTACCAAAGGAAATTTTCGGGGGTTTTCAGGCCATTTATTTTAAAACCCAGAATACTAAAATTGGTTTAAGTTATAAGAAAGCGAAAATCAAAATAAAGATGTCTTTTTTTTTTTCCATATGGCTTATTTCACAAAGTTCTGCATGAGAAATCCATCCCAAAAAAAGTTAAAGGTAGGGAAATTTTAAAATTATTCTTTCTAACGGTATTTTTTCTTTATTTTTTTCCCAAAGTTAGCAGAAAAAAAAAATCCTATCCCTTGTATCAAAAAGAATGAAATCTAAATTCCTTCTTCTTTTTTATTCTTTTTTTTTTCCTCTTATATTTGTGTTAATTTCGAGGGGGTTGCCATTTTACTCAGAAAAATGAAAAATTTTTTGGCATTAAATTTTTAAACCCTGAGCTTTCGGATGCAATGATATTTATATTCTTTTGACGTATATAACCCTAGATTTTACGTCGGGTGAAAAAGTTTGTACGCGGGCTACAGCCCTTATTGCTGGACCGATTTTCATCAAATTTTCACAAAATGTGTATGTTAGGCTCTAGGTGTGCCCTTTTTTGTCCGTTTTTCCAAATTCGAAAAGGCAAAGGTTTTTGGCGAACCCAAAATTCGAACTAATGACGTCAAATTTCAAAGCGTATAAAATGCTTCCAGAAAAGCTAGAAAGGATTTTGGGACTGATATTAGTCTCTGGTCTTCTTTACATTCCAAAAGGAGGGACGTCTTGACGTCACATGACGATTATGCTAATAAAACTTTTGTTTTATAACTTAAGGTTTTTAAGCCCTGTCGGCTTTTTTTTTTGTATTTTGTTTAAAAATTTTTGTTGAAGATGCGTATTAGTTTCTTGGGAGGCATGTACTTCCTTTTCCCGGGAAAATCCAAAGGTCAAGGTATAATCAATTATCGGTTTTTCTTCGGCCTTAAAATCTAAAAAAACGGTAATTATTCTATGAGACACTATGCGATTTTTTATAGTGCTTAGAAAGATTTTTTAGATAAATTTTTATTTTTTGATATCGGGGTTAAATCGTTGAGTTATGGCGGAAAAAGAACATTTTTTTAACCCCCCAGTGTGTTTAACAGTTTTTTACCTCGAAAACTTTGATTTTTGAAAATATAATGAATATTTTTTGTAGAGAATGTTTGACCGTTCTTTTGATGTTAAAGATAATGATTTGCCAAAATTCAGGGAGTTAGGGGGAAAAAAACGAAATTTCGTGCAAAGCTTTGGTGATTTTTTCTTTCTTTAAAGGGGTTTTAAAAGTTATATCCAAAAAGTATAAAAATTTCCAAAACAAAAGCGTGTGAAATTTAGAGAATTTTTAACAATTATTTTGGTACCTAAAGTTTTAAAATTTTTTTAAGCATAAGGAAGTTACATCAAAATAAAAATTTAAACATGTAAATTTTTCAGCGATTCTGCGTGTTGTAAAATTCTACATAATTCTCAAGCCATTAGAAAAAGTCCACACCTTAAGAAAGTGAGATTAGAGAATTTTAAGACGATTTTTTGGTACCTGTTTTTAAAAAAATTGTTTAAAAGATAAGGAATTTACATCAAAAAATACGAAAAAACCCAAGTGAAAGAATTTTCGAGAAATACCCTACTTTCGTTTTCACGTTAATTGAAGCATTTTCGGAAAATATGTAATTTTACAGTATGTTTTAGTCATATAATTTGCAAAAACTTTTACTTAATCATTTTGAATTCTAGTAACAACGCCCTTTTTCCGGTGGCCGAGTTGTTAGAGCCCCGCCTGGGGAGGGGAAAGGGTCTTGGGTTCGATCCCCGACCCGAATACCAAAGTCGAAAAAAGGGTACTTTTATAGCTCCCTTGCTTGGCGCTAGCATATAAGGGTATTTGCGGACTGGTTGCGCGTATCAGGATGATGTGACTGGGTGTGGTATCATGCCACAGGTCTACGGCGTGATACTGCAGTGTGGTAGTCCTATACCCGATGAAGTAGACATCGTGACTTGGCTGAATTACTGTCGGTGGGACTTTAAAAACCCAACAACAAACTGATATCATATATAGCAGTGTTTACTACACCGATCCCTACACACGAGGTGTGCACACTGGCCATGTTGACGTCTTTTTTAAACATTTATTAAAGTTGCTTAAATAATCATGTTTATAGATAAACATTTACATAAGAATGAGGAGTTTCGGAAATATTTTTTGCAAAAAGGGGCTCCTAAGGAAAGAAAAGTAATTAAATACTAAAATACAAGTATAGTTTATTAGGTTTAACGTCCCACCGACAGTATTTAAGTTTTTTTGGAGACAATGTCTACTTTAGACAAATGTAGTGTTGTCACACTGACAGTTTTCACGTCGTAGACAGTTGGCATGATACCACACCCCGTCACATTATCCGGACACCGGGCCATCAGCCTAGAACTACCCTTATTAAACTTTAGGCCAACCAAGGGGGGCTATACCAGTACCTATGTTTACGAATTTGGGAAATACAAGAATTTAATAATTGATATAACGTTTTTAAACAACTTACAGATCAGTTTATCTCGTTTGATTTGGTATTTCCGGGGTATTCCTAGCCTTGGATATCTTCCGCGACACCGACTTTTTAAACGATTATTTTTTTAAATATTCGTTCTTTCCCTTTAAGTCAAACGTTGTTTTTCTGATTTCTCAACTATTCAAAAAAGGTAAATAAATAAAAAAAAAAGCCATCACATAAATTGATTTAAATCTGAAAAAGAAATGAGCCGACGGTCAAAAAAGGAAAATTTTTTGTGTACATCCATATTTGGAAAGCACTTGACGTGTGTGAAACTTAACAAAAACGCTTTACGTAACATTTTTGGCGCCTCTTCTAAAATAGCGCATAACGTAGTAATAGGGGGGGGAAACTCTAAGTTAGTCAGTGTTAATTAAAATAAGGTTAGTGTTTTTTTAGTAAGCATTAGCCATTAAATCGGTGTGGCCGGGAAAGCCGCGCGACCCATTTAATGGACTTAAGCTTACTAAATAACACAACCTACTTAGTGTTTGAAATTTTTGTTTTGAATTTAACGCAGCGCACATTCCAAAAAAAAGTATTGTTTTTTAACTCCGCCCTATAAAGGGCCCCCGGGGTGAATTCTCACGTGAATGTAAATGTTATGTCAAAGGTCAATGGTCGCTTGCTGTGTATTTTTGGTGATCTACGCTCCAAAAAGAGCATTAAAACCGGAAGCCGACTTTGATCTTTTCGGCAAAAAAGTGTGATTGAAATTTGAATAAAAGATACTGTTTAGAAAGGTTCATATATCTGCACCTATATATGTTGTGTTTTGGGCATTATTATTTAATTATTTTTTTTTATTTAAGTAACCCTTGTTTGTAAGTGGTTTTTTTTTTCTTCTCTTCTCATTATTTATATACATTTTTCAATTTGAATTTTTTAATCGGATATTTACTTAATCGGTTTGTTTAGTAATTAGTTATATATTGCCCATTCTGTGTTAACATGTGTAGACATTGAAATTACACAAGTGTCTTTTAAGCGTGACCGATACTAATGTTGTTAGAACTTGTGGTCAAAACCCTCTTACTTATTTTTTAAAATCTTCAATGTTGTATCATCATTACTTAGGCAATAATACATGTTTAAACTAAACTAAGCGGAAGGGTAGAGTTCTTTTGTTATTTTGGATTAATCAGAATCCTGGTGAGTAAATGTTTGTTCTCTATGGTTGTGTGTATTATTTTTTGTCGTTGTTCATGCGTTCACATCAAAAATCCCTGTAACACGTTACACATGCGTGGACTAAGACCACAATTTAAATTTACTATTGTTCTATATAAGCATATATACAAATGACAATTTCTGTAAGGGACATTGGCATCCAAACGTACCCTCATTAGATAGATCTATTCAAGAGAAATAATTCTGTACATTTTAAACATGGAGTCACCCGACTACTTTTTGACCTATTTAAGGCCAAATAACATGCGTATGAATTTAGTGCACGGTCGGCCATTTCACGCCAATTTTCTCAAAAATCCCCCCCCTCGGTAATGCTAAACTATTAAGATTGTTGTGCAATAAGGCCTCCAAATTGGGCATTTTATGACTATTTTAACTGTTCTATAGAATTCAATCCTTTATTGCATGTCTTTCAGTCAAAATCTCACCTTAATTCAGCATTAAATAGGGTCACTTTTTTCTGTGTAGAAACATCTGGTAACCAAGGGCAGGTAATTGTGGTCTTAGTCTATTTTGGTGAACACATAAAGCTCCGCTTCTCAACACATCTTGACGCACATGCGCAGTGAAGGTGTTTGAGGCTGGTTTTAAATTGATCAGTTGATTTAGCGGAATAGTGTTTAGTGACAAGTTGATGCCGATAAAATGAATTAAATGGAGACAAATTTTAAAAATTGGAATGATTTCATTGGACAAAATATAATTTCAAACACTAGAGAGAATTTAACAGTTAAGAAGCCGTTACTCGTTACGCTCGTTCTGGCTTCTTAAAGCCCCAGTGCGTTTTAGCTGGGAAAAATATATTTTTTTAAATTTCTAATTAGCAAAATTTGATTAACCGCTTAATGTTTAATTAAGCCCACATAATGAAATATTCGCCCGGAAGTCTTAGTTGTTCAGACAGGCAAAATAGTGAGAAAGATGGGCGGAGCTTGTTCTGAACACACTGTTCAGTAAAACCACGGATGTCTCGGTGTACATGGGGTGTTTCAGAAGTTCGTGGACTTTTTCTATAGACTGAGTAAATATTGATACATGGTAGTGAGAGGAGATAGGAAGAAAATCCATAAACTTCTGAAAAATCCCTTGTATGTTAATTTTATGCTGTCATTGTTCTGAACTAAATATAGAACAAGACAGCCACAATTTTCCATTTTTTTCTAATTGAATCTTTCCTGTAAATTAGGCATTTTTCAAGGTATTTCAGTGATAAAATTAAAACTGAGTTATAAATGTTGTAGGTGCATTTGGATTTAGGTCTAACATCTATAAGATACTGGGACTTTAACTGTTAAATTCTCTCTTAATAAACACTAACTATAACGAATACAGTCGTCTCCATCGTATGTACAAGCATTATTGAAATTTAACTCACGAGGCTACACGCGTCGACGAATCTATTGCATGGTAGCATTTACGGTTTTATACCCGCGACTGTACACGAAATTAAAAAAAAGAATTTTGATATGCAAATTAATAGGTTTAAGTTTAATTGCTTATATTTTGAAAACCTATAAAACTAGACCCAAATATGCTACAATTGAATTGTAGAGATTTTCAGGACATTTATTTTGGTACCTAGAATGCTAAACTTGGAATCTCTCAGCCCCTCACCGCTGTGGGTTCGAATTCCGGTAGGACTTCGGATTTTTCATGTGACGAAGCCTTCCAGCTGGCTTGCGGTAGGTCGGTGGTTAAATCGCGTATCTCTGTGTACTCGGGGTCTTCCTCCACCTGTAATTAGCTGGACGTCTCTATATGATTGAAATAATATCACAGCGACGGTAAACCCCAATACAACAACAACAACAACAACAATTAAATTGGTCAAGTTATAAGAAAGCGATATCAAAATAAAGATTTATTTATTTTCGACTTACGGCTTACTTCACAAAGTCCATGCATGAGAAGTCCATACGAAAAAAAAAAGTAAAAGGTAGGAATTATAATATATATTCTTTCTAACGGTATTAATCTTTACATTTCAAAATGTTGCAGAAAGTCCTATCATTCGTATCAACGAATGAAATCTAGTTATTCTTCCTCTCATATTTGTGTTAATTTCGAGGTGTTGCCATTGACTCAGAACAATGAACATTTTATGGCATATATTTCAAACCATGAGCTTCCGGATGCAATGAATTTCATATTCATATGACGTCATATAATGTCAGATTTGACGTCAGGTGAAACAGTTTGTACGCAGTCTACAGTCATATAATGTCAGATTTGACGGCAGGTGAAACAGTTTGTACGCGGTCTACAGCCATTATTCTAGACCGATTTTCACCAAAATTTCACAAAATGTGTATGTTAGGCTCTAGTTGTACATCCCGGTGTACGTTTTTCAAAATTTGAAAAAAGACAATGGTTCTATGGCGAATCCAGATTCGAACCATTGACGTCAAATTTCAAATGCTTTAAAATCGCTTCCAGATGAGCTATGAAAGACTGATATTTGGACAAAATATAAGCCTTTAGGATTTTTTTAGATTCTCTGAGATCATTGTCATATGATGTCATATGACGTCATGAGGTGAAAAGTAATTTCTAATTTTTACGTGTTAACTTCTATATGTTGGAAACGTCCGAGCACTATGAAAATTTAACAGCATATGCTTCAGATAGAATATTTTGCATTTCAATGATTTTCATTTGCCTATGACGTGTTTTGACGTCAAACTATACGTCGTCTAAAAAGTTTGTACGCGGTCTACAGCCATAATTTCTGGATAGATTTTCATGAAAAATTTCACAGATTGTCTAGTTACGCTCTAGTTGTGCATCCGGTGTAAAGTTTTTCCAAATTCGAAAAGGCAAAGGTTTTATGGCGGTCAAAGATTCGAACTTTTGACGTCAAATTTCAAATGCGTATAAATTGCCTCAGATGGGTAGAAGCTTTATTTAAAAAAA